>APFE031707279.1:0-68138 GCA_000404065.3 Pinus taeda | reverse complement strand
TTGTGGATGTGCTCAACAGCCAACTTTTGGAAAGGTTATTGATGCTATTCAAGTTGATGGAACAAATCCTTCATTGACAATCCCATAGTAATCGTTGCATTCAGGTTACCTCCAAGAGATCCTAAAGGTCCGTTCAGGATGCCATTAATAGATAGATTCAAGGATATGGGAACTGTGGTTATGGGAAAAACAGAGTCAGGCTCTGTAAGGCAAGGAGATTCAGCAATTTTACTTCTTCGAGCATTACCATTCCTTTGGCAAAAATCAGAAATTGTAGTTGCAAACTTGGGCTTAGATCCTCATAATGAAATCATTCATACACTCATATTTTTAGCAGTTGTTACTCTTTGGTCTCAGATTGATAGATCTGCCTTTTTCTCTGTATTCAACTTTTGTTATTAAGGCTCGGCATGGATTCAATAAAGAAATGATTTGGCGTTTTCTCAGAGACATGGTTGTGGGTCTGCACCTTTCAGTTTTACTTGGGCCACCAATTGTTTAAGCAATAATCATAATTATGCAGAAAGAAGGTCCATATTTAGCAATATACCTTTGGGCCTTCATGCTTATACTGTCACTAGTGATGATGTCTTTATATTCTATTCTTATAGCTCCACCCTTCAACAAGTTCACTCCTCTTCCGGAAGGGGAACTTAGGTCGAATATTGAAAGGCTAGCATCATCTCTAAAGTTTCGGTTGAAGAAGCTATTTGTGATTGATGGGACAAGCATGTCTGTGATTTATTCAGAAGGAAGACAAGAACAATGCTACTTCTAGAGAGGGGCGTGGAACTTGAACAATTATTACATACGGCAGAGCAAAGAAACCATGAGTTGGAAGAGTAGCTGCATTTGTCAAAAGAATGGTGCGCCGAAATTGAATCCAAAGCAAAAGAATTATCTGAGGAAGCATCTGAATTGAAAACAAAGCTGGAAGATTCCTTGGCAAAAGTATGGGGAACTAACCGACTCCATTATCATGAGAGACCGTCTCTCAGGCCAGCCTCGGGGATTTGGGTTTGTGACTTATGCTGCCACGTCTGTCGTGAATAAGGTTATAGATGACAAGCACGTCCTTGATGGAAAAACAGTGGAAATTAAAAGAAACTGACCCTAAGAAAAAAGGCAACAATCCAAAGGCATCAAATCCAACTACTTTTCCCTCTAAACTAGGAGTGGCTCCAGACAATGACTTTGAGAAACGAATTAGACCAGAGGTCATTCCTGCTGGTGGAATTGGTGTGAATTTTTCAGATATTGGAGCCTTGGACAATGTCAAAGATGTCGATTTATTCTTTATCTAAAACTAAGACAAGCTGTCTTCTATATATGATGCGGTATGTAAGGGAAACTCATGAGTTTGTAACTCATAGAGAGGCCAAATGGGTTCCACTCAATGAAGCTCTTAATAGTGTAGAAGGGCCTTTGATTGAAATTGTCTCACCAGGTAATGTTGGGGCTGCAACAATAGTTTTCTACTTTCATCTACGACCATATTATGATGCTATCCGTGATTGGTGGTCCAGAAAGGATTCAGCACAGACACTAGAGAATGTACAGTGTGCAGGGGGTCCAATTTCTGTGGCAGGGAGCTACTTGAGATAGAAATGAACAGTAAATGGGCAAAGATTACACTTGCGAGATTGTTGATAGCACAGGACATGTTGTTCGGTGGTTCCATACTCAGAAGTAAAAGAATGCATACAGATGAGGTTTTGCAGTTATTTAATGACTTGATTGAAATTGACCCCTCACATGCCGAGTATTATAAGGACCAGTTCAGCTTGATTCTCCTTGTAAGGTAAGTAGCAGAAAACAAAATCTCCAGGAATATTGCTGGGATTCAAAAGGTATAGGTTCACTTTCAAATGGAGAACGAAACAAATGGTTACGATTGCATGGCTTGTCATTATCCAGAATTGGGTCTCTAGAGAAGTTATTATGGGTGCAGAGGCTCGATATTAGTCATAACAGGCTCCGGTCAATAGATGGACTGGAGGCTTTGCAGCTGCTTGGTTGCTTGAATCTCAGTCACAATCTGTTTGCCAATTTTACAGCTTTGGGACCTTTGAGACAGATCAACACGTTAAGGGCATTGAATATTGCATATAACAAAATTGGAGCATATACTGTGAACTCCACAAGGTTTTCTTTTCCTTCTGCACTGAATAATTCCTCTATCAGAAATGGAGACACCACCAGAGATGCAGACGAGGAGAATCTAGAAATTTCGTGGGAAATCACAGTAGCATTCAAAGGCTTGCATTTGACACAGCTTGATATTGCAGGCAATCCTGCTAATGATGAAATGAATTGGAAAAGAGTAGAGTATTTGGTGAACAACAATGTCAATCTCATGCCGTTGTTCTCAGACATGGATTTATGCCAGCAATGCAGCAAATGGAGTCAAGGCACAGTTTGGAAAAAGCAGAACTGGAGCAATAACTGCAAGCAAAATTGTCAGAATTAAATAATCAGCATCACCAGCAAGTTTAATAATCTTAATTGTGGTTCAAGTTTATAACAGCCATGTGCCTCTACTCTCTCCTCGAAATCAGGATACCCCAAGTCAAAAATTGGAGTTCTAATTGGTGGCCTTGGAGTGGCTGTTTTCATCTTGGCATTCTTTCTCTTCCTTCTATGGAAGGGCCAATGGTGGGCAGCGTATAGCTACTATGTTGATGTACCTATGTGGAGAAAGGAGGAGAGACTGTTTTTTCCAGGAGTTAAAGTAAAGAGCAGTAGTGTTCCATGGTGGAACGAGTTATCTAAATGTGGAAGATCTGGCTTATCAGTGAGGCCGAGAATAGGAGATGCTTTGCTCTTTTGGAGCATGAAACCCAATGCTACTTTGAATCTATTGAGTCTTCATGGTAGTTGTCTTGTAATTCAGGGTGATAAAAGTCTCGGGTCAAAAAACAAGTTGTTTCAAAAGATTCAGCAGTTTCGTAGCGCGCTACGAAACTGCTGTAGATGATGTTTTTAAAAAACGCAGACAGATAGTTGATTTCATGAGCGGGAGTTTTTGAAAGGGCGCACCTGTCCATCAATAAAGCCTCCAGCATATCAATAACGTGGTAATGCCATGTATTATTGGGTTATTAAAGAATTAAAGGACCTACTGCTGCATACTCGGTGATGCTAGGTAATGGGAGACCAAAACCGAAATTTTAGGGATATTTACAGCCAACATGGAGCAGATCAAGGCTTCCAATATCCAAGGCCAACATGGGACATTACTTGACTCATCTCATGCCATCTCAGCCAAATGAAGATGAAGCCAAGTGTCAAAGCTGCAAGGAGGAATCAATTTATGATAAAGATAGAATTAGAGTTATAACCGAATTAGAACTCTTTAGAACTTATGTTAGTAGTTAATGTATTAAATAAGTTTGTTAAAAACAGATAGGTGTCATTAGTGGCAGTCATCGAGCTCCCCTCATGCTGGAGGAGGGAGGAGACTCAAAGTAGTTAAGATTGTTTTTCTATATATAGTGAAGACTCTGATGTAATGAGGGTTGGATGTTTATGAAGAAACAGAGTTTATATTGGCTTATGTAAAAGACTTGTTTACAGTAATAGAAAAGACTACTTTTTCTTCTCAAGATTCATACTTTGTTCAAATGCTCAAGATGTATGTGGCTTTGTCTTATCCTTTATATTTTACAGCTCTATAGATATACAATCACTCTGAATTCACTTAGTTGCTCAGATTTCCTGTGTATATTTATGAGTTGAGGTTCATTTGAGAAATGTTTTGAGTGTTTAGCCATTACATGCCTTGACTTCCATGAATGAGTAGTTAATAGTTTACTGGAATGGTGTTTGACTCCATGAGCCCAATGGAAGAAATCTTATGTTGTATTTCCAACCATCATGTTTATTAAAGTTCTCATTTCAAAAGTTAGCCCTCTTAGTGTTAATCATAATCAGTAGTTTATTTTGAGAGAGCCCTCTCAGGTTAGGGAGGCTAATCCTTAGCCAAGAGTCTGGTCTGAAATAGTTACATAGAGTCTAACTGATTAGCAACCATCAGTACATGATTTTGTGATAACAGCTGGTAGGAAAATACACCCGATAGTTCTGGGGAGTATTAGTGTGCCCCACAAGTATCCCCAACTCTACCGTTAGCTCTAGCTTCTTCTGGGCATCCTTGGTCACATGGAAATAAACTGATGAGCCAAAGATCCTGAAGTGACCCACATCTGGTCTCTTCCTGGAGAAAGCTTCCTCTAGTGCCTTAGATCCCAAGTATGTGATGTGGGCTTCTATTATGTAAGTAAACCACTGTGTTGCATGCCTCAGCCCACAAATGAAGTGGTAGACCTTGGTCATGAAACATCGCCCGAGCTACTCCCACAATCATTTTGTTCTTCCTCTCGGCCACCCCATTCTACTGTGGGTTATGAGGTGCCCTCAACTGCATAGAAGTCCTTAAACTATTGAGATACATACTCTCCACCATTGTCGCTTCGCAAGGCCCTGATCTTCTTTCCTGATTCTTTCTCAACCCAGGCTTTGAACTCATAAAGCCTTGAGAAGATTTGATCCTTCTTCTGCATGAAATAGATCCAGCATCTATGAGAAAAATCATCAATAAAAATCACATAATACCTTTGTTTAGAAGTGGAGGCTGTTAAGAATGGTCCACGCACATCTGTATGAACTCGCTCCAAGATTGCTTCAACTCAACTATCTTGATCATGAAAGAAATATTTTGCATACTTACCCAAGGTACAACCTTTGCATGTGTCCACTTGCTCAAGTTTACGTTTAGGAAGTCCGGTAGAAATCTATTGCATTATATTCAAGGCCCCATGGTGCAAGTGGCCCAACCTTCTATACCATAACTCGCCAATATCTTGGATTTGCATCAATTCTACTTTGGAACTCAATGCAGCACAGTCATCTACCTCCAACTTGTAGAGATTCTTCACTCGAATCCCAATCCTCTTGGTCTGATCCATGGCTATGTGTCTTAGGAACGCCTTTCCTTTACTGAAGACTACATCATAGCCTTTCTCTTCCAACATTGCGACCGATACCAAGTTTTTCTTCATTCCAGGCACATACTATACATCATTCAGGGTGAGAGGAGCTCTATGCTCCCTCTAAAACACAATTGTACCTTCACCTGAAACACGGTACTTTCCATCATCACCCATCTCTATGCACATCTGGAGGTCTTTCTCCTCTAAGGTACTAAATAAACTCTTATTGTCTGTCATGTGGAATGAGGCTCCACTGTCTAGGTGCTAAACACAACCCACCATCGATTAAACCACGCATGTGATGAGGGTAAAATCCACTTCAAACTGTGAGGTCAGTGCCTCACCATATGATCCTTTTGAGGATCCCTTCTTGGATTTCTTCAATGGAAAATTAGTTTCATAATGACCCACCTCATGACAATTAAATCATCTCACTTTAGATTTGTCAATCTTCTTCCTACAATGGGAAGAACTTGATTTGGAATGGGAAGCCTTCCCTTTCCTTTTCCGTGCCTTACTAGCGAAGGCTAGATTTTCTTCATCATCATTCTTAGATGAAGAACCATCTCTGGTGCTTCTCCTGATCTCCTCTTGCATCAAATCTGACCACAGTCATTCCCAATATGGCAGTTTCTCTCTTCCATTCACTGAGTCCTAGTAGCTATGCTAGCTCTTACAAAGACCAAGGAGAGCAAGACTCACCATATCATCATCAGCTGTCGTGATTCCTACACTTCCAAGCTCATCTCTGCAGGTGGTGAGCTTGTTCAGATATGTAGATATCATCTTTCCCTTTTCGCACTTGATTTTCTGAAGCTTGTTCTTCAGCGCCAACTTCCTCTAGTCGCTATTGTTCTGATATAGATCCTTCAATGTCTTCCACATTGAAAACAGAGTCTCCTTCCCATGGAGACTCGAGACAATATGGTCTCAAACTCCCTTAAGAAGAATCCTCCTCGCTCTCGCCACACATTTCTTCCATTCCACCAATTCTTGGGCATTAGCTATTGCTGGCTTGGGGACTTCTTGATCAATGAAGTCCTTCAAACTATTGTCTTCTAATACCACTTCCATGCAATCCTTCCATGCTATGTAATTCGAGCTATCATCCAGGGCATACTCGAGTCTCAAGCCATTGTATGCCATTGGTGAATTTTGAGATGTGATAAGAAATCATTTTTTGTACCTGCAATCAAGAACTTAAAAATTAAAACTCTTCCCTTCTCAATATGTTTTTCACAGCTCTAATCACCTTTGCTCCAATACCATGTAGAAATTCTCACTGTAGATTAAACTGATTATGCAATGTACTAAAGCAAATTACTTAATCTACTTCTATAATCAAACTTGAGTGATCCAGGTGGATATTGGTGGCCACTTGCCAAGTCCACTTGGACCGCCACCATTGTTTCTTTCAGCTTTTCAGTTTCCTTAATTGTAGCACAGTTTATTATTTTTATCATTTTTTCGGGTCCTGAAATTCCAGAGCCGTTTTAAGGCCCTAAACGATGCTTTTTTGGAAAACTAGAAGCAACATGGGTCCATACCAATGTTGCTCTTCCCAAAGTTGTAGTTCTTGGATATATCTTTCTAACAAGATACTATGTGTGTCAAACGAAGATTGTATGCCAAAGTTATGACCCCGGGAAGTTGATGTACCAATTTACCCAAACGGGGCCCAAAGTTTGGTGTTTCATCTTCTAGGGTAAGGTTTTTGGATGTTTAGGGTTTTCCATTGTTTCTCAACAATAAATAGGCCTTCGATCCTCATTGTAACACTGTTCAGAGGCATGTAGCTGCCACATCTCTTCTCAGAGATAAGCTACCATCACCCTAGCTAGTTTATTTCCATTTCTATTTGTAAGCATATTTCAGTATTTTGCATTAATGAAATGAAGTATTATTCCCACTGCATCTTTTTTTATATCGTTATTTATGTATTTTTTTGCGTTCCTATTTAAATCTAGATCAGTGGTATTAGAGCGGTCTGCTTTTTTCTCTGTTTTTCTTTGCATGCCCCCAATGAGATCGGGATATGAGTTAGGACTTGAACTGGTCGAACCTTTGCAAGACTAGCCTCGCAAATCCTGATGGCCTCCCATGGCATATGAAAAGAAAGACAAAGGGGCAGGAGGTCCTCTCAAAATCTTGCTCGAAGAAGCCCTCGAGTGACAAAGGAATGCGATGATGGACAACTTTGCCCAGATCCTTTAGTGGCTACCCAGAGGTGATGCATCAGCTTCCAACAACTACTCTGGAAATACCACATTGTTTAAGGTACAAGTTAATTTTGAAATCCCCATATTCAAGAGTCAAATAGACATAGATGTTGTCAATAAATGGTTAAATCTGCTAGAGGGTTATTTTTCTATTCATGATTTTTCCAGTCAAGAAAAGATTATTTTCACTCTTCTCAAAGTAGCACCCCACATCAAGGACTGGTGGGAAACCTACTGCGAGTATAAGGATTAAAGTATAGGCTCACTACTTTTTTCCATACCCACTTGGAATTCATTCCAGGATGCCATCAAGGAGCATTACTACCCTATCAGAAGCTATGAGGATCAATACATAAAGTGGACCATGTTGTAGTAGGGAAGGGGCCAAGATGTGCCGGAGTTCACCAATATTTTCCATACCCTTCACACAAAGTTGGATATTAAGGATCCATAGTAGCATTTGGTACTCAAATACCACAGCTGTCTGCACAAGTACATCCAGGAAGAAATAGAATTCCTGAATATCTCCTCGCTCAGCACTACATACCGATATGCCGTCAGGGTCGAGCAAAAGTTTAAACAGAAGAAGCGAGACTTTGGATCTATGAATCCAAAGCAAGGGAAAGGTGCCCCCAAACCACAGAATCAAGGACAAATCCAAGGTGGGGTAGCCCAAGACAACCCGCCAAAGCTGCAAGTAAAGAACAGTGTCGCGAAGCCGAAAAAGGACATGGGAAAGTGGTGTTAGTTCCATAAGAGCTCCACTCACAATATGAGTGTCGGGCCAAGCAGTCACTGGTGGCTGAGCTAAAGGTTTCAGAATTGGATGCAAGTTCTGATCTAAGTCAGAACCCGACAAGGGGAATGACAAAGGGAAGCAGATTATCAATGCAGAGCCCAATGCCACCTATTAGGTTCCTATACTAACAGGTTTCATTTTTCATGATTGACAGTGGAAAGGCTAAATATGTTCATCATTGCTTCTTGCAAATGTTCCATATTTTGTGTACAGACTAGGAAAATTAAAAGATGAAAAGAGGGTATGCTTTAAAAGAATAATCAAAAGGCAAGAAAATCAATTGGTTAGAAAGAATAGTGAAAATAAACCCCAAATCAAAGACCAGGAAAGTGGCCAGTCAAAATGCCACTACTATCTTATTGGCAGCATCACAATGTGCAAATACTGCTGCTAATTATACTTGATGGATGGCCCAACAGTTCAATCTGGACCATGCCATGTTTAAATTGTTTGTTGTAGAATAGAGAATCATTCCTGTCCAATCAGCTCAACCTTGGCAGGTGACTAGCTAGGTAGAGAAATGAAGGAGCCCAACTACTTAATCTGGGTCCTTGGAAGAGATAAGGGTAGATTTAGATAGGAGGGCAGTCAAAAGAAAAGAGGATAATTAGGGTTTGCTAATCTAAGTGCACCCAGTTAAAATGAAGAAAAAATGTTAGGATTATTAAGCTAGGTAGGTAGGGTGAGGTTGCAGAAGTAAAAATGCTATTACCATTTGGCTTATCAAAGAAGAACTCATCTCATTCAGGGTATTGGTACCATGGCATAGGTTTGATGACATAACAATGGAAGCATGACTAATTTCCCTTTTCCCCCAAAGATAATTTACTAACACTCCCCAAAGACCTTGGGATCTGCCCAACAGTCTTATTTCACTTCATTCCAGTACCAATCCCAAGTCAAATTCTCAGTTGACTAAAGGAAAAGAAGCCACATTTCTTCTGTAAAAATCACTATTCTGAATTTCATTTCTCTTATGTGACTAAGTTTCATTTCATGGGCTTAGCATTTTCCCCTGCATTTTCACCTCACAAAGTCATATTAATAGCTAATTTTATTATTTAGCTCCTTAACATTGCTCCCCTTCCCTTGTTCTACAAAAAACTATATAAAATCCCAAAAAACTATTTAATACCCCACCCCATAGCAATATAGCTATATAAGTCAGTCTTGGGAAATATTTAGTCCATCTGGGACTAATATTAACCCTCCCCCACCCTAAAAACTATGGGTTTTGATTAAACCCTTGGGTAAAATTAATTACCATAGTGCCCCCCGCTCACAAACCCCATTTTCCCTCATGCGCTAATGTTTAAATGTTTGATTATATGTGGAATTAAACACACAATCGACGCATTCACAGAACCCCGCTGATTAAAGTTTAAAACCCACCCCGCCATTGTTTTTAAATTTTTTATTATTGGCGGGCTCCACAGCTAACCTTCCGCCACCCCGTAACCCCCACTAGCCGTCCGATCGTCGGTCCCCCGGATCCAAGGGTGGCCTGTCATTTTCACCCACAAGCCGGCGGATGTTTAGCGTCTGGGTGATTGGCGGTTTTACCGCCGTACCCCCGCCACGCGTTGCCTTCCCAGGGTGTTCAGAGGCCCCTCCCCCGATACTGCTCATGCCGAAAGGTGGTGCGGGGAGAAAACCGGATACCACCCTCCGCCCCTGACATCAGCACCACGTCAGCTGTGACATCACCGCCCACGTCCGCGCCCTGCCTCCGTGCCATTGCCACCTAATCTTCCCGCGTCCATGCCTGCTGCCATGTCTTGTGCCACCTCACCACCCATGTCAGAGGTCCACGTCATCCTACCGTACTCGGGACCCGCCGATGATGTCATGCTGACGTCATCGCCAAAAAGAGCCAAAAGCGCCAAAAAGTCTCGAATTTGCATAAAACAATGCAAAAGGATTGTTTTATGTCATTTTCATTGCTTATTTCGGGAGCGTTGTGCATGCCATTCACGTCGATTTGTTGCCCAACCTGGAATTTAACCGTCCGAGCTGCTGCCACTTACAAATTCAACTCAATTACTCACCATTGTTCCAGCTCAACACCCTCGGCGTCGTGAAAACCAGGTATTTACCCACAGTCAACCTTTTTACCCCTGTTTTCACCATTTGGTCCATTTTTGCCTGCATAAAATTCTTCTACCACCCACACTAAGCCAATTATGCACCTAATTGTTGTCTAAACCTTCTGTTAACATCCTCTGCCCACAAAGCTCAGTAAACCCGCGTCAGTCTTTGAAATTCACTTGAATAATTGGCTTTAAGAGCCCGTGCTGCCAACACCGATCCTCACAGTTGTTCACTATCCACTCTCACCAGACTTCTCTCTGCAAAAGTCCACCTTCTCAGCTCAAAGACAGTTTTATTTTTCCCTACAGTTGCCCCACAAGTTTATCAACCATAGATAAATTCTGTTGAAACTTTGTAATCCCTCCTTTGACACACATTGCAAACAGCTGAAGCCACTGCCAAATACAAATTCACTTTGCAGTCAACAATAATTGTACTAAATCCTAGTACCAAGTATTAGCACAGAAAAGATTTTAATATGGTTGCTCCAGCTGCTCTAAATGTTGCTCCTATCAATGCACCTAACAAGGAACTTGAATCACTGCCTTTAGTGGAGAGTGATTACCTCATTCAGGATTTGGTTGGAGACAGAAACCACTTACAGACTTTCTGCCAGCTGAGAAATAGCTACTTAAACAACAGTGACATGTATGGCATTTGGGAGTCAAATTGGCCCATCTATTTCTTGCCTTCTGTAAATATTTTTCCTAAAATAATTCACCTCTGTGCTGAATATTATGACCCAAGCCTCAGAGCTGTCAAGTCTCCATCTCGGAGCATACTCTTTCATATAACTCCTGATTCCATTAATCAGATGCTCAATTTCAAACAAACCCAATTGTTCATCCCTTTTTCCATCAAATACCTGCGGGATGAAGTCCCCAAACTCTCCAACACTAAGATTTCTAGAATTGCCAAGACCTTCATGAGAGCAGACCACCAACCTATAGGGCCACCTCCTTTCCTATATGTCAATTTCAATGAGGTAGGCAAGCTGCTTGTAGACATGATATCCTCTATGCTGGGTTTCTCAACAAGTGAGCACATTGATGAAACAGTGTTGGTCCTTTTGTCTGCATATAGCCTTGGAAATCCCCCTACTATCAAATACAACTATGCCAAGTTCATTGCCAATAAAATACATGACCAACTGCTAAAGCTGGTCAGGGAGGCAGTATTCAAATATTCATCATATATCTATCACTTGTTCATGTACTATCAGTCAGATTGCTTCCAATGCTCCATCAAAAAGTTGGATTCACATGGTGAAAGGAGGTCTGTTATCTTTTGGTCTTCAGTTTTTCATCAAGTTCAGAACTCTCCATATTCTTCCTGTGAGTTCATTGACCAATTTGTTTATCCAATCTCATGTCTCTTGAAAAGAACTCCTCCTCCTAGGTTGTCATATGACATGCAGAAAATATTGCAGTTGTCTAAGAATTATAAAATAGGTGATTGGTATCTATACCAAAATCACACTGTCATTAGGATGTATGGTTGTGAGCTCTGTCCCTGTAGGCTCCCAAGATATGTACCCATGAGATTGTTTGCCTTAGAATACTATAGGCAGCTCATTAATTCAGATCTTACTCATTTTCATAGTGCCAAGAAGAAGGCTAACCTGAAATTCAAAGACCATCTAGGCCCCTTTATCATGAACAACAAATATGGTTGGCAAGAGGTTGATCAAATACTGGGGCAACGGCTCAAACTGAAAAGGAGTTTCTGGTGGGTCCCTTATGACCCTGATGGCTTTATCAGTGCTAGAAGAGTCAAATATAGGCTGTTAGCCTATAAGCATTGTCCAATTCCACAAATTGAGCAATATGCCAACAAAGATGAGTGGGTGCCAGGCACATTAATTGAAGAATTTACTCAAGAAGAGATAATGGAGAAAAATGTCAAAGATTTAGAAAAAACTCTTGACTTGGATTCTTTTCACCAGGTGACATTCAAGCTGCCACTCCAAGTTGGCGAAGGCACCTCCACGGCTGGAGCTGCACAGACTACCTAGCAAGTATCTACAACAACAACAGCTACAGCAAAGGGAAAAGAAGAGATGGATGCACAGCAGGAAACAGTGACAGAACAACGCACCACTTCCAAAGATCAGAGTCAAGGGCAAGCCCCTCTATAGCAAACTAAAACATCACAAATTCCAGTCTTGCAAACTTCTCTTAATGAGGAGAGAGGTAAGAAACAGGATAGAGAGGAGCCCACACCTCCAAGTGGGTCAGCACAGGAACCAGAAGCCAAGAGGCAAAGAATTGATCCTTAGGCTGAAGAAGAAATCGGTGAAGAAATGGTAGAGAGCCAGAACAGAGAAAGAGAGTCCAGCCAATAGACGGTTACCAACTCATTCCAACAGGAACAGGGTATGCAGCATAGTACAAAGGTGTCTTCTTCCAGACGGCAGGGCAAGCAGCCAGCTGGTATCAAAGGAACTTTCATGGAAATCAAGGCATAAAATGAACTATTAAGAATACAACTTTATGATCAATTCTCGAAAACAACACCCTCCAAGCAACAAAGATTGATGGCAGCTTATGATATCAAGGAGGACAAGATGATTTTTACTCATTTCAAGCCTAAAGTTCCACACCCAAAATCATCTGCAGACTACATAAAGACAAACATGGAAGTCCTCTCCAAGGACATACATCCCATGGATCAAATTGAACTGCATAAGAAAATAGGAGAAATGGTCTATGCCACACTTGCAGATAAGGCCATGCTGGCCCATCAGTTAAAAGAATCATTGAAAAATACAAATACTCAATTAGATCTGGAAAGGATGTCCTCCACTGCAAAGGATAACCGAATAAAAACGTTGGAGGATATTATTGTTGATCTACGACACGATCCTAAGGATCCAAAGGGTATCAAGGCCCTTATGAAGAAGAAGGAAGATGATATTTCTACACTCAGAAAGTAGGAAACATTGCCAGCAACCATTCACCCTCAAACTGCAGAACTTGTACAGGAAAAACAGGTTGATGACACCATGGATTTGCTTCTAAAGATGAATCAAAGAATACTACAGATGGAGGCAGAATTGGAGAAAGCCTTACAAGATAAACAAGGGGAGTCAACCTCCCAACCACCTCAAACATCTACAACTCTTGGCCCTGCTCCTCCTACACAAACAGCAGTAACCCCTCTTGCCATTCCAGCACCTACAACGGTTGCATCAACTACAAATGCTACAGCAGCAACAACAGCAGCACCAAAATCCAGTATGAGTATGGAGGACCTAATGAACGCTGTCAAGGAGCTTGAAATTCAGGTGATAGAGGTAAAAGAGGCCAAAGAAAGGTTGGCCAAACTAGAGGCCAGTTATGACAAGTCCAAAATGACAGTGGCCAAGAAGCAAAGGGAAATAAAAGCCCTAGAGACCGGAGTGAAGGCCTTAGAAAAAGAACTATCTCTAGACAAAACTTTGGCTGAGATCAAAAAGATTTTGTGGGCCAAAATTGGCCAATCAATAAATGACCAATGGCGATCAATACAGGCTATACATGAGAAAATTGAATTAATAGGCATGGCTCAATTTGAAATTCAGAAGGCCAGAGCAGCATTGGGGATTATGCCTGAGCAGGCCAACAAGATGATTCATTTCCTTAACACTCACACTAAGGAAGAATTGGTAGCACTGGACATCCACAGTCGAACAGAGACTATCCTAACAGCAAAGAAAGTGTTGACCTTGAGAAATTTCATACAGACTCTGGAAAGGAAATGTCAGGAGATGCAGGCAGAAGTAAATGACTTCAGGACAAAAATAATAGCGTTGCAAAGCAGAGGATTGCCCAGCCTAGTGACTGGTGCTGGAAAACTGTTGTCCTATGAGCAATACACCACCAGAATCAACAAGTATGTTGAAAATTAGATTACAGCATCTATAAGCTCCACAGAAGAAGCAGGACCTCCCTCTGGGCAATCTCTATATGATAAATTGGAGAATCTATTTTTTATTGAGCATGAGATTAATCATCTGTTTGAAGTGCCTCCAAATTTCTATAGATATATTGAAGCAGATGAAACACTCATAAAGATAAGGAGACATCAGCTACCTCCAGCTGATTGGTGGCAATCGATGCTGGAAGTATTCCCAGGTAATTTTGGTCTACTCGTCCTTTTGTCAGCTTTAGATCTCAGTCACAACACAGGTCAGCAAAGAATCAAAAACACAGGTACTACAGAAAGCATCAAGGTAGTGACTCAGCAAAGCACTAAGACAGCATGCTCAGCAAACGCATATTAAAGATGCAGCTACAGCCAACTTTGTTGATCCAAAAAGTCAAATCTTGTCTGACAAAAAACAGCTGGCATTCCAATATTAACTGTTGCAGTTATTTCTTTCATTTATTTCTTTGACAGAGTTGGTGATGTAATTTATTACACAATGATTCATCATCTAGATATTTTATCTCCTATTTTTGTATATATATCCCCCCATAGAACGTATTGGGGGTCGGTTTTGGTGAATCTCTCTCTGGAGAGCTGCATTGTATATCTCAGAATTTTTGCTAATATAAATTGCTGGTGAAGTTCCTGGTCTCTGTACTGTCTGAAGGTGGAAATGAAGGACTGTGTTATGCTGCAGAATTCCTGTGTCGTTTAATGGAACAATAAGTTACTCTGAACTATGTTTTGTCTTTCTGTGTATGCAAAAATTCACATATGTTTCATGATCTTAGCAACAGGGAAAAAGAATAGCTTAGGACTTATTTAAATACACCCTCTACGCAATCTCTGTTTCTAAATATGTTTTCTTCAGAATTAGCCATGGATATGAATTCTTAATTGCTCATATTTAAACTAATTCTCTCATTGTGAATACTGTTTAGGAATTCTTAACTACTCTTAAACAATACTCCCACTTTCTCCCCCAATTAGCATAGTGAAAGATTCTTGACTGCCTTTCACTCACTGATCTCATGCTTTCATCACCCAAATTTGAATAATTGTTCCACAAATGCCTATCTGGCTTTGCAGCAATACCCTTCCCTCAAAGACATACTTCAGCAGTACACCATCACGAACTCCATTGCCCAATGGTTCAGACTGCTCTATAATCTGTAATCTGTACACCAGCTCTGTTTGAATTCACCACCAAACCAAATCTAAAACAAAATCAGTGCACCATAACTAGCCTAAAATCACCCCCAACAATGCTAAATTATAAAGAGAGAGCCCTCTCTGGTTACAGGTAGGCTAGGACCTATAACTTAAAGACTGGTTAGTGGTTACCTCGGCCGTATTCCCTGTAGGAAGCAGGGAACAACCTGAGTGATAACATCATTGGTGACTCCACTGGGGACTTCCTAAGTTTCAATTTACAACTTAGAAAGGAATCATGCTTCCTGTTTTTTAAACGAATCTCCTGGGAAGTACTTCTTAAAAGTTGTGATTATCAAGCCTCTTATAAAACACTAAGAAAATAAACTCAGAAGCTGGCTCCAAAGAAGAAAACTCGTTACACCAGGTCAAACCCTGACCCAGATCCTCCAGCCATTTTTGAAAATCCCAATGTAATCCCAAAGGTCTTTAATAAGCAAGAGCAACAAGAGGAGTTTTCTGACTCAAGCCCTGAAACTGTTCAGCAAAGCTATATTCCTACCCCTGCTAAAGTGTCAGTTCATCCTCACATTACTCCTACTTCTCCTAGTTCTTCATCCACTTCCAAAAGTAATTTCCCCACTCCTCCATACACTTTACATCCTACTCCTATTATCCCTGTTGTTCCAGCTGTTCCACTCCTTCTTGTTGTCCCAGTTATCTCTGCAAATATGGCTAACAGATATGCCCCTTTACACTTGTCTGCTAATCCAAGGGCTATGCCCCAAGATTATCAAATCAAGATCACTTAATTTGATGGTACTGGTTCTTATACAGCCCAACAACACACCAAGAAAATGCAGGACTATTTTGAGAACTATGAAATTGATGATGAGGATGTAAGGATGAAAATTTTTGTCCAAAGTTTAACTGGGGATGTAAGGACCTAGTTTAGGTCATTAGCTGCACATTCTATACTCAATCCTGATGCCTTATACGTGATACTTACTTAAACAGATGGGAAAAGAAGAAAGACCCTTTACACATCCTAACTGAGTATGATAATCTAAAATGGGGTCCACAAGAAACAGTTCAAGACTATTGTGCTAGATTCAACAATGTATACAACGTCATTCCTCGGAACCTGAGGCCCCCACCTGACTTGGCCCTGATCAAATTCCCCGATGGTTTTGATTCAGATATGGCATATCAGTTAAGAGAAAGAGCACCCCCTAGTCTGGGAGACATGCAGAATATAGATGTCAGTGTGGAGGCAAACCTAATTGCTAAAAGAAACAAAGCTAAAAATGAGAGAAGAACAACATTTAAAGAGGAACCTTCAGCTTTTGAGCAAAAGCTAGATGCAATCATCAAAGGTATGGACAGGTTAGGAGATAAATTTGAGACCATTGAGAGAAAATCCTCATGGGAAGGACAAACAAGCAACACTACTAGGAATCCTAATTTTAGAAAAAATCAAAACCCAAATGCTGGGAGGATTGGTCATGATCAAAATATCAGCCCTCCATTTCAAGAGAACTATGTAGACGCCTCAACATCTAATGAACAAATAGAAGATCCCCACATCAATCTGATGGGTTTGGACAGTGAGCAACAAGTATTCTTAACACAGGATGATCAACAAGCCCAAGAATGCAAACAATTTCAAACAAAATCCGGTGAGTCATTTGATTTCAGAGAAGGGTATGATACAACAGTCTATGAGGTACACAAACAATATAAATTAAGAAGCAGAACTATAGATGTGCTTGAACTTACCAAACCAACACATGCTAAACTGCCCAAGAAACCCAATGATAAAACTATTTTAACAGACTCCTCAGATAAAAAACTCCAAAAGGAAGTCATAGTGGAAGATGTATCTAATGTACAGCCTTCAGTGAATCCCTCATCTCCACCCTTTCTTTCAATGGAACTCTTGCACAAACATCCAGAAAAGGAGCACAACTTAGACATACCTCATAATAGTGTACCTGCTCAAGAGAAGGTCACCCAAAACTCAGCAGAAAAAGAAAAATTTGCTGCTCAAAATATAAAGGTTCAGATGGAAAAGCCTTTCAATTTAGAAATGGAAATTGGCAAGCTTAAAATAGCCATTCCTCTTTCTGAACTGGCCAAACATGAGGTCTTTAGACAACAAATCAATAGGTCATTGCGAGTACCAGAGAATAGGGATGCAGTTAATGTTCTGGATGATCAGCCAGAACTAATTTTTGGCTCAGAAGTCAATGGAAAATCAGTGGATGGAGGTATCCCTCCATTTTATGTAAGCCTAAACATTCATGAAAAAGTACTACACAATGCCATGTTTGACTCAGGTGCCTCCCATAATCTAATGCCCAAGTCAGTAATCGAAAAACTTGATCTAGACATCACAAGGCCTTATAAAGACTTGTTTTCATTTGATTCTACCCAGGTAAGATGTCTAGGCCTTATCAAGGACCTTTGTGTATCCTTGGTCCAATACCCAGCTAAAACGATTTTGATGGATGTGGTAGTAGCTGACATTCCACCCAAGTATGGTATGTTTTTATCCAGATCATGGGGTGCCAAACTCCAGGGATCTTTGCAGCTAGACATGTCATATGCCACAATTTCAGTCTTTGGCCAGCCAAAGAGATTATACCAAGAAACATTGATGAAATATGTGGTCAGCAGTCAAGATAAGCCCCAAAACTTCCCAATCTACTCCATTCATTCAGACATGGACTCATTTATATTATACAATGCTTATATGTGTCCTAAAACTAAGGTCAAGCTCCCAAAAACAACAGAAACAAGAAACATAAACGAGCAGTCCAGTGCCCAAGATCAAAAGATCATTGATATGATTAAGACAACAAAGCCAACTAATATATCATATGAATTACAAAAGCCAGACCTGCCCACTAAACAAACTTGTGAACCTATTAAAAGAAGCATTGATCAGGAAATCTTGTGGTATCTAGAATTTGATGGGTCAGTGAACAAACTAGGAGTAGGGGCAGGGGTTACACAATACACAAAATGACCGTGCTCAAGGTCATGCATATAGGCTTAATTTCAGATGTACAAACAACATGGCCGAATATGAAGCCCTTTTGCTAGGTCTCAAACTGATTAGGAGTCTTGGGATAACCAAAGTTTCCATTTTAGGTGATTCAGATTTAATTATACAGTAGATGAAGGGAAATTTTTTTACAAATGATCTCAGGCTAAGGTCTTACAGAGCAGCAACAACTGAGTTACTCAGCAGCTTCCTGGAATTTCAGCTTACCAAAATACCTAGAAGCCATAATTTACATGCACATAGTTTGGCAACTTTTGCAAGCACCTGTAAACTTCCTTTTGGGCCTAACCACCAGTTCACTGCTGAGATTAAACACAGGCCTGCTGTCCCAGAAAATGTAGAGAATTGGCAAGTATTTGAGAATGATACATAGATAAATAATTTTCTAACCATGGAAGAAGAATTCTCAAGCATAAACATAGACACAAGCACTAGGGATGATAAACAACAAACTGTTAAAGTGAAAACTAATATATTAGCTGAAACAGAAAATGTAATGTTACATCCAACAACCTTTGACTGTGCCAATTTGCAGAAGCTAAAACAAGCAGACTTTGATGAAATCATTGAAGAAGAATCTGAAGTAATTGAACTAAAGGATAATTTCCTGCCCTCAGGCTTAACTCCTTTAGAAGACATTTTCGACTCAAATGACATCCCTAAGAAGCCAAAGATGCAACCCATAAACGCAGAAATTGAGGAGCGTAATATTGGGACCACTGAAAATCCAAAAATGATAAAGCTTTCTAGAACCTTACCTCCTAACAAGAAATCAGAATACATTGAACTGTTTAAAGAGTTTCAAGATGTGGTTGCCTAGAGTTATGAAGACCTCAAATCCTATGATACTTCAGTCATCCAACATACTATACCCTTGAAAGAAAACCAGAAACCTTTTAAACAAAAGTTGAGGAGAGTGAACCCTGTCCTTCTTCCCCTAATTGAAAAAGAAGTGAAACGAATGTATGAAGCTGGAATTATTACACCTATAAGATTTTCTGAATGGATTTCAAACCTTGTACCCATAAGAAAGAAAACTGGGGAGATAAGACTTTGTGTTGACCTGAGAAAATTTGAACAAAGTCTCTCTCAAAGACCACTACCCCTTACCAAAAATGGATCACATCTTATAGAGGGTAGTGGGAGCTTCAAGGATCTCACTATTGGATGGTTTCTCAGGATTCAATCAGATTCTAGTTCACCCAAATGATCAAGATAAAACAGCTTTTACTACACCTTGGGGAACCTTTAAATATGTCAAAATGCCTTTTGGACTCAAGAATGTTGGGGCCACATTTCAGAGGGAAATGGACATAGCCTTTGCTAAAGAAATCCATGACTTCTTAGTCATATACCTTGATGATCTCACAGCTTTCTCAAAATCAGACCAAGAACATTTAGAACATCTCAGACAGGTGTTCTTAATTTGCAAAAAATATGGTATATCTTTGAACCCAAAGAAATCACTATTTGGCCTAGAAGAAGGCAAACTCCTAGGTCATATAATTTCAAAAGCTGGTATAAGAATTGACCCTGATAGGATTCTAGCTATCCTTCAAGTCCCTCATCTAAGAAACATCAAAGAATTACAAGCTTTTCTAGGAAAGATCAATTTCCTAAGAAGATTTATTCCTAACTTGGCTGAACTAATAAGATTGTTGAGTAACATGCTCAAGAAAGATGCCAAAGTCAAATGGACACTAGAAGCCAAACAGGCCTTTGAGGAAATCAAGGTAGCTTTAACAAGAACACCTGTTCTCACAAGTCCTAGATTGATAGAGACTTTATAATTTTTTCCTTTGCATCTGAACATACAATTGTTGTTGTCTTATTACAAAACGATGACTCAGGATGTGAGAAACCCATTGCTTTTTTCAGCAGAGCCCTTAGAGATGCCCCACTTAAATACCAAATCATGGAAAAGCAATCATGTGCCTTTATAAAGGCCATAAAGGATTTCAGAATCTATATCTTGTTCTCTCACATAATTGTATATGTTCCTAATGCAGTGGTCAAAGACATTTTAACTCAAGAGGGAATTGAAGGTAAAAGGGGCAAGTGGATAGCCAACATTTTGGAATATGACATAGAGATTAAGCCAACAAAACTTATAAAAGGACAAGGGCTAGCTAAACTAATGACTGAAACCAATTTCCAAGCCCTTGACATCAATGAACTGGATAACGAACAGGAGATGGCGACTCCACAGATCAATCAGGCCTTCTTACAATCACCTTGGTATACTAACATATATTTTGTAGTGTTAAACCTGCAAGCTCCTCCAGGGTTATCCAGAACCAAAAAAATATTTTTGAAAATGAAAGCCTCAAAGTTTTGTATCATAGATAATGTATTATTTTGGAAAAATCATGAAGGTATTTTGCTTAATTGTTTAACCTTGGATGAAACTGATAAAGTTCTTAGAGAATTTCATGCAGGGGATTGTGGAGGGCACCTATATTGGAAATCAACAGCTGATAAAATCCAAAGGACTGGATTTTATTGGCCCTCCCTATTTACTGATTCAAAAAAGTTTGTGATGTCATGTCATAAATGTCAAATCTTTGAAGGAAAGAAAAAGTTGTTGCCTTTACCCCTCAAACCTATTTCAACTGAAAAACCATTTCAACAATGGGGTTTAGACTTCATTGGGGAAATTCACCCTTCATCCTCTGGCCAACATAGATGGATTTTGACAGCTACAGATTACTTTACCAAATGGATAGAGACCATACCTTGTAGACAAGCCAATGACTCAATCATCATGCAATTCCTATTAACCAATATCTTGTCTAGATTGGGCTACCCAGAAAAATCATTACAAACAATGCAGCTGCCATTAAATCTAAAAAAATGATCAGTTTTTGTCACAAATATTATATTACCCTAGGTCATTCCACAGCCTATTATCCTCAAGGCAATGGCCTAGCCGAGTCCTCCAACAAAAGCCTCATTAACATCATCAAAAAGACCTTGGAGGAGAACAAAAAGAATTGGCATTAGAAGCTGGTAAATGCACTATGGGCAGATAGATTGACCACTAAAAGATCTATTGGTACAAGTCCATATGAATTGGTATATGGTCTAGAAGCTGTTTTTCCTTCATCCCTTGGGATCCCTGTGGTCAAATTGCTTCAGGAGATGCAAGCAAAACCCAATGACATCCAAAGAAGGATCAATCAAACAATTCACTTGCAGCAAACAAGGGAAGAAGTGTATCATAGAACCCAGGTTCTACAAGAGAAGCTGAAAAGGATGTTTGACAAAAGAAAAAAATCTGAAGACTTCTTTATAGGGAACAAAGTACTAAAATGGGATTCTAAGAGGGAAGATAAAGGGAAGCATGGGAAATTTGATTTTCTTTGGAAAGGACCATTTGTGATTCAAGTTGTACAGGGCAATAACACCTTTTTTCTGAAGAGTCTGGATGGTTCAAATAGTGAGGAAGGCCCAGTGAATGGGAGGATGCTCAAGCACTATTATAATCCATGAACACAACACAATTACATATTGTACATAAATATTTGTATTTTCATCATTTTTCATTTATAGCAGAGTAGATAGAAACCCAAGTGCAACAAATTTTGAAGAAATATCAGTGAATTGTAAACAAGTGAGGCATATAAAGTTAAATATTCCACCAACAAATATGAAGCAAGTCCTATTAATAGAACACTAATGATAATCAGTTGGACAAATCAGCAAAACACAAAGTGGTAATTCTTGCACAAATCAGGTCAAAAGATACTGCACACAAGTTGTTAAGATTCAGGTCAAAGGTATTCATGATAAGGAAGGTTCACTACAGCAAGAATTGAAAGATAAGGCCATCTGACCTATTGTTCTTGGCTTTCCACAAGGAAAAGCCATCCCCAAGTGGAGCCACTGTTAGGTTCCTACACCAATAGGTTTCATTTTTCATGATTGATAGTGGAAAGGCTAAATATGTTCATCATTGCATCTTGCAAAGGTTCCATATTTTGTATACAGACTAAGAGAATTAAAAGATGAAAAGAGGGTATGCCTTAAAAGAATGATCAAAAGGCAAGAAAATCAATTGGTCGGAAAGAATAATGAAAATGAACCCCAAATCAAAGACCAGGAAAGTGGCCAATCAAAATGCCACTACTATCTTATTGACATCATCACATTGTGCAAATACTGTTGCTAATCATACTTGATGGATGGCCCAACAGTTCAATCTGGACCATGCCATATTTAAATTGTTTTGTTGCAGAATAGAAAATTATTCCTGTCCAAACAACCCAAGCTTGGCAGATGACTAGCTAGGCAGAGAAATCAAGGAGCCCAACTACTTAATTTGGGTCCTTGGAAGAGATAAGGGTAGATTTAGATAGGAGGGTAGTCAAAATAAAAGAGGATAATCAGGGTTTGCTAATCTAAGTGCACCCAGTTAAAATGAAGAAAAAATGTTAGGATTACCAAGTTGGGTAGGTAGTGTGAGGTTGCAGAAGTAAAAAGTGCCATCACCATTTAGCTTATCAAAGAAGAACTCATCCCATTCAGGGTATTGGCACCATGGCAGAGGTCTGATGACATAACAATAGAAACATGACTAATCTCCCTTTTCCCCCAAAAATCATTTACTAACACTCCCCAAAGGCCTTGGGAACTCCCCAACAGTCTTATTTCACTTCATTCCACTACCAATTCCAAGTCAAAATTCTCAGTTGACTAATGGAACAGAAACCACATTTCTTGTGTAAAAATCACTATTCTAAATTCCATTTCTCTAGTGTCACTAAGTTTCATTTCATGGGCTTAGCATTTTCCCCTGCATTTTCACCTCACAAAGTCATATTAACAGCTAATTTTATTATCTAACTCCTTAAAGCAGTGCTCCCCTTCCCTAGTTCTACAAAAGCTATATAAAAATCCCAAAAAAGCTATTTAATATCCCACCCCATAGCAATATAGCTATATAAGTTAGTCTTGGGAAATATTTAGTCCATCTGGGACTAAAATTAACCCTCCCCCATCCTAAAGACTATGGATTGTGATTAAACCCTTGGGTAAAAATCAATTACCATAGTCTCCCCGCTCATAAACCCCGTTTTTTACCCCTCCCGCGCTAATATATTTGTTTGTAATGTTTGAAATAAACATTTACAAAGTGGGCGCACATTATAACCCCACAAACCAAAGTTTAAACCCACCCCCCGCCTTTATTTTTAATATTTTAATGAGCAGGCTCCACTGTTAACTTCCCGCCGCCCCGTAACCCCTGCTAGCCGTCTGATCATCAACCCCCCAGATCCAAGGGTGGGCGGTCTTTTTTACCCACAAGTCGGCGGAGGTTTAGCGTTCGGGGGATTGGCGGTTTTTCTGCCATACCCCCGCCACGCGTCGCCTTCCCGGGGTGTTCGG
Organism: Pinus taeda; assembly: GCA_000404065.3. Lineage (NCBI taxonomy): Eukaryota > Viridiplantae > Streptophyta > Pinopsida > Pinales > Pinaceae > Pinus > Pinus taeda. The sequence goes on along the minus strand of APFE031707279.1, from coordinate 44,519 downwards.
AGGCCCCTCCCCTGATACCGCTCATGCCGAAAGGTAGTGCAGGGAAAATACCGAATACCACCCTCCACCCCGATGTCAGCACCATGTCAGCTCCGACGTCACCGCCCGCGTTCGCGCCCTGCCTCCGTGACACTGCCACCTAAGCCGCCCAGGACCACATCATGCCGCCATGTCCTGTGCCACCTCACCCCCTTGTCAGAGGTCCACGTCATCATGCCGTACCTGGGACCCACCAATGACGTCATGCTGACGTCATCACCAAAAAGCGCCAAAAGCACAAAAAAGCCCCGAATTTACATAAAACAACGCAAAAACGACTGTTTTATATCATTTTCATTGCTTGTTTCCAGAGCGCTGTGCATGTTGTTCACGTCGATTTGCCGCCAAACCTAGAAATCTGATCATCCGAGCTGCTGCCACCTGCAAATTCAAGTCAATTACTCACCATTGTTCCAGCTCAACACCCTCGGCGTCGTGAAAACCAGGTATTTGCCCACAATCAACCTTTTTACCCCTGTTTTCACCATTTGGGTCATTTTTTGCCTGCATAAAAGTCTGCTAGCACCCATACTGAGCCAGTTATACACCTACTTATTGTCTAAACCTGCTGGTTAGCATCCTCTGCCCACACGACTCAATAAACCCGCGTCGGACAGCATAATTCACTTGAAAAATTGGCTTTAAGAGCCCATGCTGCCAACACAGTTGCTCACACTTGTTCGTTATCCACTTCCACCATACTTCTCTCTGCAAAAGTCCACCTACTCAGCTCAGCGACATTTTTATTTTTCCCTACAGTTGTCCCACAAGTTTGTCAACCAGAGACAAAGTCTGTTAAAACTCTGGAATTTCTCCTTTGATACACATTGCAAATAGCTAAAGCCACTGCCAAATACAAATTTACCTTGCACTCTTTAATAATTGCTCTGAATCCTATCCCCAAGTATCAACACAGAAAAGAATTCAATATGGTTGCTCCAGCTACTCTAAATGTTGCTCCTATCAATGCACCTAACAAGGAACTTGAGGCACTCCCATTAGTTGACAGTGATTACCTCATTCAGGATTTGGTTGGGGACAGAAACCACTTACAGAACTTCTGCCAGTTGAGGAATAGCTACTTAAGCAACAGTGACATGTATGGCATCTGGGAGTCAAATTTGCCCATCTATTTCTTGCCTTCTGTGAATATTTTTCCAGAAATAATTCACCTCTGTGCTGAAAATTATGACCCAAGCCTCAGACTTGTCAAGTCTCCATCTAGGAGCATACTCTTTCATATAACTCCTGACTCCATCAATCAGATGCTCAATTTCAAACAGACCCAACTGTTCATCCCATTTTCCATCAAGTACCTGCTGGATGAAGTCCCCAAACTCTCCAGCACTGAGATTTCCAGAATTACCAAGACCTTCATGAGATCAGACCGCCAACCCACAGGGCCACCTCCTTTCCTATATGTCAATTTCAATGAGGTAGGCAAACTGCTGGCAGACATGATATCCTTTGTGTTGGGTTTCTCAACAAGTGAGCACATTGATGAAACAGTGTTGGTTCTTTTGTCTGCATATAGCCTTGGAAATCCCCCTGCTGTCAAATATAACTTTGCCAAGTTCATAGCCAATAAAATACATGACCAATTGTTAAAACTGGATAGGGAGGCAGTATTCAAATACTCATCATATATCTATCACCTGTTCAGGTACTATCAGACAGATTGCTTCCAATGCCCCATCAAAAAGCTAGATTCACAGGGTGAAAGGAGGTCTGTTATCTTTTGGTCTTCAGTGTTTCACCAAGTTCAGAACTCCCCTTATTCTTACTGTGAGTTCATTGACCAATTTGTTTATCTAGTCTCATGTTTATTGAAAAGAACTCCTCCTCCTAGATTTTCATATGACATGCAGAAAATATTACAACTGTCCAAGAATTATAAAATAGGTGATTGGTATCTATACCAAAATCACACTGTCATCAGGATCTATGGTTGTGATCTCTGTCCCTACAGGCTCCCTAGATATGTACCCATGAGATTGTTTGCTTTGGAATACTATAGGCAACTCATTAATTCAAATCTTACCCATTTTCATAGTGCCAAGAAGAAAGCCAACCTAAAATTCAAAGACCATCTAGGCCCCTTTATCATGAACAAGAAAGATGGTTGGCAAGAGGGTGATCAAATATTGGGGCAGCAACTCAAACTGAAAAGGAGTTTCTGGTGGGTCCCTTATGACCCTGAGCGCTTTATCAGTGCTAGAAGGGTCAAATATAGGCTGTTAGCCTATAAGCATTGTCCAATTCCACAAATTGAGCAATATGCCAACAAAGATGAATGGGTGCCAGGCACATTAGTTGAATAATTTACTCAAGAAGAGATAATGGAGCAAAATGTCAAAGATTTAGAAAAAACTCTTGACTTGGATTCTTTTCACCAGGTGACATTCAAGTTGCCACTCCAGGTCGGGGAAGGCACCTCCACAGCTGCAGCTGCACAAACTGCCCAGCAAGTATCTACAACAACAACAGCTACAACAAAGGGAAAGGAAGTGATGGATGCACAGCAGGAGACAGAGACAAAACAACCCACCACTTCCAAAGATCAGAGTCAAGGGCAAGCCCCTCTACAGCAAACAGAAACATCACAGCTTCCAGTCTTGCAAACTCCTCTTAATGAGGAAAGAGGTAAGAAACAGGATAGAGAGGAGGCCACACCTCCAAGTGGGTCAACACAGCAACCAGAAGCCAAGAGGCAAAGAATTGATCCTCAGGCTGAGGAAGAGATCAGTGAAGAAAGGAGACAGAGCCAGAACAGAGAAAGAGAGTCTAGCCAGTAGACTACTACGAGCTCATTCCAGCAGGAACAGGGTATGCAGCATAGCACAGAGGTGTCTTCTTCTAGGCAACAGGGCAAGCAGCCAGCTGGTATCAAAGGAACTTTTATGGAAATCAAGGCACAAAATGAACTTTTAAGAGTACAACTTTATGATCAATTCTTAAAAACAACACCCTCCAAGCAACAAAGATTGATGGCGGCTTATGATATCAAGGAGGACAAGATGATTTTTACTCATTTCAAGCCTAAAGTTCCACACCCCAAATCATCAGCAGACTACATAAAGACAAACATGGAAGTCCTCTCCAAGGACATACATCCCATGGATCAAATTGAACTGCATAAACAAACAGGGGAAATTGTTTATGCCACATTTACAGACAGGGCCATGCTAGCCCATCACTTAAAGGAATCATTGAAGAATACAAATACTCAATTAGATCTAGAAAGGATGTCCTCTACTGCCAAGGATAACCAAATAAATACGTTGGAAGACATTATTGTTGATCTAGGACATGATCCTAAGGATCCAAAGGGTATCAAAGCCCTTATGAAGAAGAAGGAGGATGATATTGCTGCACTCAGAAAGCAGGCAAAGCTTCCTGCAACCATTCACCCTCAAACAGCAGAACTTGTACAAGAAAAACAGGTCGATGAGACCATGGATCTGCTTCTAAAGATGAATCAAAGAATACTACAGATGGAGGTAGAATTGGAAAAGGCCTTGCAAGACAAGCAAGGGGAGTCAACCTCCCAACCCCCTCAAACATCTATAACTCTTGACCCTGCTCCTCATGCACAAACAGCAGCAGCCCCTCCTACCATTCCAGCACCTACAACGGCTACATCAACTACAGATGCAATAGCAGCAACAACAGCAGCACCTGAATCTAGTATGAGTATGGAGGACCTAATGAAAGCTGTCAAAGAGCTTGAAATTTAGGTAACATAGGTAAAAGAGGCCAAAGAAAGGCTGGCCAAACTAGAGGCCAGTTATGACAAGTCCAAAATGACAGTGGTCGAGAAGCAAAGGGAAATAAAAGCCCTAGAGACCATAGTGAAGGCCTTAGAAAAAGAACTATCTCTGGACAAAACTCTTGCTGAGATCAAAAGATTTTGTGGGCCAAAATTGACCAATCAATCAATGACCAATGGCGATCAATACATGCCATACATGAGAAGATTGAGTTAATAGGCATGGATCAATTTGAAATTCAGAAGGCGAGAGCAGCATTAGGGATTATGCCTGAACAGGCCAACAAGATGATTCATTTCCTTAATACTCACACCAAGGAAGAATCGGCAGCACTAGAAATACATAGTCGAACAGACATTATTCTGACAGCAAAGAAAGTGCTGACCTTAAGAAATTGCACACAGACTCTGGAAAGGAAATGTCAGGAGATGCAGACAGAAGTAAATGATTTCAGGACAAAAATAACAGCATTGCAAAGTAGAGGATTACCCAGCCTAGTGACTGGTATTGGAAAATTGTTGTCCTGTGAGCAATACACCACCAGGATCAACAATTATGTTGAAAATCAGATTACAGCATCTACCAGCTCCACAGAAGAAGCAAGACCTCCCTCTGGGTAATCTCTATATGATAAATTTGAGAATTTATTTTTTATTGAGCATGAGATTAATCATCTGTTTGAAGTGCCCCCAAATTTCTATAGATATATTGAAGCAGATGAAACACTCATAAAGATAAGGAGACATCAGTTACCTCCAGCTGATTGGTGGCAAGCAATGCTAGAAGTATTGCCCAGGTAATTTTGGTCTGCTCTTCCTTTTTTCAGCTTCAGATCTTAGTCAGAGTACAGGTCAGCAAAGAATCAAATACACAGCTACTACAGAAAGCATCAAGGCAGTGACTTAGCAAAGCACTAAGACAATGTGCTCGACAAACGCATATTAAAGGCGTAGCTACAGCTAACTTTGTTGGTCCAAAAATGTCAAAACTTGTCTGACAAAAGACAGCTGCCATACCAATATTAACTGCTGTAGTTATTTCTTTCATTTATTTCTGTAAGAGAGTTGGTTGTGTAATTTATGGCACAGTGACTCATCATCTAGATATTTTATCTCCTATTTTTGTATATATATCCCCCCATAGAACGTATTGGGGGTCAGTTTTGGTGAATCTCTCTCTGAAGCGCTGCATTGTATATCACAGACTTTTTGATAATATAAATTGCTGGTGAAGTTCCTGGTCTTTGTATTGTCTGAAGGTGGAAATGAAGGACTGTGTTACACTGCAGAATTCTTGTGTCACTTAATGGAACAATAAGTTACTCTGAAATATGTTTTGTTTTTCTGTGTATGCATAAATTTCACATATGTTTCATGATCATAGCAACAGGGAAAAAGAATAGCTTAGGACTTGTTTAAATACACCCTCTGCTCAATCTCTGTTTCTAAATATGTTTTCTTCAGATTTAGCCATGGATATGAATTCTTAATTGCTCATATTTAAACTAAGCCTTTCACTGTGAATACTGTTTAGGAATTCTTAACTGCTCTTAAACAATATTTCCACTTTCTTCTCCAATCAGCACAGTGAAAGATTCTTGACTGCCTTTCACTCACTGATCTCATGCTTTCATAACCCAAATTTGAATAATTGTTCCACAAGTGCCTATCTGGCTTTGCAACAATACCCTTGCCTCAAAGAAATACTTCAACAGTATACCATCATGAAGTCCATTGCCCAATGGTCCAGACTACTCTGTAATTTGTACACCAGCTCTGTTTGAATTCACCACCCAACCAAAATCTAAAACAAAATCAGTGCACCATAACTAGCCTAAAATCACCCACAATAATGCTAAATTATAAAGAGAGAGCCCTCTCTGGTTGCAGGTAGGCTAGGACCTGTAACTAAAATACCGGTTAGTGGTTACCTCGGCCGTATTCCCTATAGGAAGCAGGGAACAACCTGAGTGATAACAGGCCGAACTAGAGAGAGGGATGAAATGCTTTATGAATCAGTTGAAAGTAAAAATTCTAACATGTGAATAGATGTGTTGACATCGAACATGCTAGAAAGTCACTTGATTACCAGTCAATGATGTAAACTATTAACAAGCGCGAGAGAAACCGCCACTAATGGCAATAGTTCTCAAGGTACTATCAGCACAATCTAGTGAATGTGAATAGAGGAACTGAAGTCGAACTCCCATGAAATCACTCGATCAAAAGCCAATGATGTGAACTTGTCGTCGAGCATGAAGAACTTGCCATTAGGGCATGCAAGATCTAAGGTACTGGAAGGGAGTCTCTTGGTCAACTTCCTGGATAATGAGCTAAATTCAATAGGAAGAAACCATGTCGAAGGAGGGCCATAATGTATCCCACATCATAGACATGAGACAAAGGGATGAAAAATGATTTTGGATGATACAAAGAATCAGAGGTAAGTGTAATTGCAGAAGGACAACTCTTGAACATATCGGCAACATGACTGGAAGTTTGGTAGCTTTTGGATCCATAGAATCGGTGGTCATGAGGATGTGGCAAAGATCAAATGGAAGGAAAAAATGAATGGCCCAACCCAGGGAGGTCAATGATATAAAGGAGGATATCCCAACCCGACACAAAGCAGAAAGTGTCATGTTCAAGAGTGAGCTACCGACACAACTAATTAGATTTCCAAATTTTTCCCCACCATTTCTGGTAGGTACCCCAATTATTTTTAATCGCAAGCTTGAAGGAGATAGCATATGCTTGCACTATAAGTTCATCCTTCGGACGAATCTAACCTAGTAAGTTTAATGAGCCATAGGAAGGAGAAGCTCATGTTCGTCATGGTGACGAATCCGATGTCATTTAATATTTTAACAAGTTTGACAAAGGTGTAACTCGATATCCTTTTCATGTTTAGAGAGTTTGAAAAAGACATGTAAAAGAAAACTCCACACGGTCCCTTTTCATATGTTTGTGTCTCTCGAGCTTGAAACGATAGAAAACGATACTTGAGAGAATTGCTTGACCATTTCAGCCAAGGAGTACCTTTTTCATAAATAGTGCATGCCAGCCCAAAAAAGGGGTAAAATTATACTGGGCACACAACATTTCGCATCCATTAACGAGTTTGAAACAACAAGGGCTCAGTTATCTTTTCATGTTGAAAGGGTCGGAAAATACCTTGAAAGCAAACCCCTTATTTTTATTATAATTAACAATTCAAAAAGGGAAAAATACTCGACAATATTTTTATTTTTATATGAGTCAGAACAGAGCTCAAAGGTGACTCATCCTGGAGGAACGAGTGGTATAAAGGGTAGAAACTGGTTCCAACAATGGTGGAACTGCTCAAAACATGAAATGGTCAAGAGGTTGGCTAATAAAACCACTCATCGTTGTGGTCCCTCAGGAAAGGAGAAACAACCAAGTGAAAGCATATGATCAGCCAAAGAGATGGTGGTGATGGAATGAAACAACTAAGATTCATAAGAAATTATCTGATAAAAAGGGCAATCACGATATGTAAATCGAGCATGGGTTCATTTTTGCACAAGCTTGAACCATGGAGAACTCTGCTTGGATTTAGTTTCATGTTTACACAAGATTGAAACAAAAAACTATGCTTGCTATAAGTTTGCATGCTCCCAGCATAATGACTCAATTAAGGTACATGCCCCCCAAGCTTCATTTCAGTTAACTAGGTGGATGGAGTGAGGGTTCACTTTCAAGATCCAGGAAAGACTCGATTGGGATTTTATGACATCTTAATCAAAGACTCAAATTTGAAAAGGGATTTGCTTCATTTTTTAATGAGGTTGACACAGTAAAAGAACTATCCTCAAGACCATTTTTTCATTTTTTAATGAGCTTGACATAAGACAAAGAACTATGCTCGCACCCTTTGTTTCATTTTTTAACGAGGTTGACACAAGACTAGGAACTATCCTCATGACTCCTTGTTTCATTTTTTAACGAGGTTGACACAAGACTAGGAACTATCCTCACCCCTTGTTTCATTTTGTAACGAGGTTGACACAAGACCAAGAAATATCCTCACGCATATGTTCATGAACCATACGAGAACATGTGATGTAGGAGTATCCGGACTTATCCAGCAATGTGATTGTATGTTCACATGTTGTGGCTAACATGAGATGAATTTCATTGACATGAGTGGTCAAAATCAGTTTTAGAAGAGAGGGTTGGATCTCTCGAATTTATCTTTATTTCAATTATTGTAATAATAAAATAATTGTATTATTTTTAGAATAGAAGATAAGTTTTAGGATAGGTGTGTATCAGAGCTTGAGAATAGGAATTTAATAGTTGAGCTGGTAAAAATAGAGATTGAGTTGTCAATGTTGTTAGGATAGGATTTGATCCGTAAAAGAAAGAAAGAAAAATGTAATGATGGATTGGATGGAATAGGAGAGTGAGTAAGCAAAAGATTGAGACAAATTGTTGTAATCAAGTCAAGAGGGCCAAGACTCTGTAATTTCTATGTTATTGAATAATTGATTAAGTGTGGTGTTGTGTGTTATTCCTGCTGCAAAATTTCTTTTGAATCTGCGTATCGGCATGTAGGTTTTAACCCCATACAGAAGTTACCTGCATACAAATTCTAAAACATAGAAAATAAACAATGCGAGAGCATAACACATAAAACACATATATAGAGAGATTTTCCCCTAGATCCCAAAACTGGGACTACCATCTTGATTTTTCATTTTGTTCCTTTCAATGTTACAATACATATGTATACATGTTGAAGCATCCAATACTATGGACTGAAAACCATCGCGTCCAAAATCATGGACCGAAAACCGTCATGTCCGAAGCCATGGACAGAAAACCATCGCGTCCAAAACCATGTGGAAAAATCATGCACAAAACCATAGGTAGGTCCGCCCAACCTAACATAGAGTCCAAAACCAAATTTTTTGGGGTGCTTCCCTGGACCCCATAGAGTGGGGTTACCTACACCCCTCAAACTCCCTGTGACTCCCCCCGTTATGCAATCTGTTATCACTTAAGAAATATGATGCTAAAATTTCTCATCCTAGCTCGATGACAAAGGTCAGTGTTAGTCTAAGTTGATTTCATTTTTTCCTTAAAGTCTGAAGTCTTAGGAGGTCATGAGTCAAGGTATTCTTATCTACCATTGGTCCCCCTCATTCACCATTGATTTCATAGTCATGTGTCACTTTGTTATCCATCACAAAGCCTTTTTGGTAATTGTGTAGCGCATGCATTCTTTTTAAAGTGTTTTCACAGTGCATCTACTCTGTTTAGCAGTTTCGCAGTGCAAAACTCATTAGATGTTTTCGCAGCGCAAAACCTTATTAGGTGATTTTGCAGCGCATCATTCAAAATTTAAACTAACTGTGCTGCGAAATCAAGGATTTGTGCATTCCGCAACGAATCTTTCCCAAATGTCAAATCTGTTAGGTAAATCAGTGGCTGCGTCATCTTGTGTCAGTTCATGTACTCCGCTTATCACGTTCTACCACCCATCTCCATTATCACCACCATTAGATTTGTTGATACACACGGATTACAATTTCCAAGAAAATCCACCTTGCACAAGTCTTAATGATGATTGTAAGCCTTGCATGAATAACAAATCTGCAAGATTGCAATTTGAAAGATTATAAACGGCAAGATTTCAATTTTAAATAACATTGTAATCAAGCGAGGCAGCAAATCAAGCGAGGCAGATTTTCAAAAGAAGATGAGTTTTTCACAGTTCGAACAGAGTTGGTATTCCTTGCTTACAGGTCATTAAGATTTCATGGAGAGATCAGTAGAGAAGAAATAACACAAATCAGGAAAATGTCTGAGAAATGAGCCTGAAGGTTTGGATATAACACTGAAGAATAAAGATGTGGAGAAGGCGTTTAAAAAAGCCGGATGTTGGATTTTTTGCAGGAAGTTACAAGGAGGGCATGCACAAGTGACCAAAAAATATGCGATAAATTTCACAGGATTAAATTCAAAGGTGGCTATGATGGAATTGTAGGTCTCACCAAAGATGATATCCACTGTGATAGAGATTCCACGAGGTCAAGAAAATTGGTTCAAAAATTTCAAATTTGACATGAATCCATGCAAAGAGTTTTTAAAGAAGGAATTTGTTAATTCAGATTTGAGTAAGTCAGTTCCTAGGAGCTATGTCAAAGAGTCCTATGCACATTTACTCACCTGTATACAGAAATACCTGACTTGTGAAGGAAGGTATAACAAGGTGTATTCGTACCATTTCAAACTCCTTTTGCATTTTACAAGGAAGGCTTCTATTGCTCTACCTTTTTATCTATTCCGCGGTTTGAGTAAGATGTGTGACAAAGTACAATTGAGAAAGGAGGCTTGTGAAAATTCTCTGTTTCACCATGGCTTGATTAAATTACTTGTTTTGCATGAGCTTCAAAAGGTAGGCAAAGACTGGAATACATTTATTTTCATGGCTGGTTTCAAAAGCCAGACTGGCCTCAGTCCTCTACCTGCAAAAGATCTTACAACAGCAGGTCTTCAAACAGAAACAAGAGCCAAGAGGTTTCCAAAATTAAAGGCAAGGAAACAAGTTAGAGAGTCTTTAAATCCACTGATCATTCAAGATACACCTAAACAGTCAATTAAAGAAAAAGCTCAAGTCAAAGAGACTGCACATGAAGCTAAAGTAGTTCCAAGGAGAAGAACGAGAAGTCAGATGGCTAAAGAAAAGGGTAAGTCAGTAGTTGTTGAAGAAAGTCCAGTTTCGAAGGGAAATTTAAATGATTTATTGCAGGAAATTGACTTTGAAGAGTCCCCACTAGTTCAATATGATTTGATGCAGTCAGAAAAAGCGAAGACAAAGAAAGCTAAAGCCTCAAAGAAACTTAAGTTTGATGAGCAAGTTGAACAATTTGTTTTCAAACCCAGGAGACCCATAACAAGGAAATTTCAGCAAGTACAGGAGGTACCACCAAGAACAGATGAAATAGGGGAAGAGATACAACCCCGTCAAAGAAAGGACAAAGGAAAAACAGTTGCCACACATAAATAAGATAGTATAGAGGACTTGAAAATAAGATTGAAATCTGTTAACCTTGAGATTGCCATACTGAGGAAAGTTTCCAGGAAACATGCCATACAACAAGCCAATTATTATAGACTGAAGACCACTACAGAGGTGGTTGACTGTAATACTCAATTCTACACCTGGACAGTACTGGCAATTAAAGAAGCAAAGTTCATCAGAATGATTAATATGCAATTAAGAGCTGGAATCAAGGTCATGAAGAAACAAATTGAAGATTTAAAGGTATAGTTAGGTCAGCTAAAAGAGTCTTCTTAATGAAATCTCGTTTCAAGTAAGGCTATGCTTCAAATTTTGTTGATTTTGCTTAGTGTCACCTTTTTGAAGAATCATGCACGTCCATTCAGTGTTGAAAAGTTTTGGAATAGTTGAAAGAAGGTTTTGATTGCAAAGGGCTCAAATAAATAAAGTTTTGGTTTGAAACTATGATTTTTGAAGCAACTCAGCAGTTTCGTAGCGCGCTACGAAACTGTTGAAGCCAAACAGTCCAATTTCAATTAACCAGTTTTGAATATGAGCGGGAATTTTCAAAGGTGAATGTCTATAAGGTATGCACGACATCAGATGAAGCTATTAAGATTAAACCAGGTCAAGACAGGTGGAGATAATAGGCATACAAATCTCACTTTAGCTTTTTATCATAAAGTGAGTATATTTACCACACTTCAGGATATCTAGAACAGTTTGCAAGAATTTTGGCTTTCACGCATGTAAACGATGGACAGCACATCAAGGACGTGGCAGTCTCCTCCATTTTGGGTAATTAAAAGATAAAGGATGCACTTTGTTGAATCCGAACATCTTGAGGCAAACTAAAGAACTATACACAAGGGTAGTTTCCTATATTTCAGGACAATGGAGAGAATGTCGCATAGAAGACCAGCATGGAGCCTTGAACACTCATTACTGCCAAACTGAAAGGAACCAGATGTCAAAGAACGAGAACAGTTATAGCCAAGGCTTTTATTAGCATAACATGGTGTTAGAATCCTACTTGATTTAGATCTTTGGAAAGTTTAGTTGAAGTCTGTTACATTTAATAGGCAGTTAAAAGTTGATTAGGTGTCATTAGAAGTAGATTTCGAGTTTCCCTCATGCTTGAGGAGGAATCTCAATCAGATAGAAGAACTCTATATATAGCTGGAGCAGCAATGTAATAGGTGGTTGGAAAATTTATGAAAAAACTCTGATATTTGGCTTATGTAATACTCTGTTTTGGTAATACAAGTTTGGCTTTGCTTCTCAGGATTCATGAGGGATTTGATGTTCAGAATATGTGGTATTGTTCTTTTCCTAATATTTTCAGTGGTATGAATGTATAATCACTTAGAATTCATTTAAGGTGCTCTAACTTCCTATATACATTCATAGACTGTGTGGTCCTATTTGAGTTGGTATGTTCTGAATGTGTTAAATGCTTAATGCCCTGACTTCCATGTAAGGTTAATACTATTGTATACTGAAATGATGTTGACTCCATAAGCCCAATGGATAGTTGCTAAATGTGTTTCCACCATTCATATTTTTACATTTGTTTCACAAGAGTTATCCATCTTAACTATAATCAAAATCATTAACCCTTTTGAGAGAGCCCTCTCAGGTTGAGGAGGCTAAGCCTCAGCCTAAAGTAGGTGTGAAATAGTTACTTGAGGTCTTCCTGGTATGCAGCCTTCCAGGGTCATATTTTGAGATAACACAATCAACGCAACGAAGGGGGGGGCTCCACCCCCCTTCTAACCCTAACTACGTGGGCTAGTTGTGGAAAGAATATAACACAACCCAACTTTCTCCAACTTTTTGTTTTCTTTCCACAAGGAGCCACAAGAGAGCTTAGTCATTTATCCAGCCCTGCAACACCCATTGTTTCTCTACACCAAGAGAAATTCTCAGAGCTCACAAATTTTTTCAATGCATCTGCAATATTATTCAAAGTGTCTACCTTTACCAGCAACACCTTTCTGTCTTCTATCATATCCCTCACAAAGTGATACTGGACATCAACATGCTTTGTCTTTGAATGATATGCAGGGTTCTTTTTCAAGAAAATTGCACTTTGGTTGTCACAGTCTATCCTTATAGCTCCCTATACTAACCCCATATTTGAACACAATCTCTCCAACCAAACTTCTTCCTTGCTTGCATGAGTGGTTGCCATGTATTCTGCCTCTGTAGTTGATAGTGCCACTACAGATTATTTCTTACTCATCCAACTAACTGCACCTCCAAATAGGTTAAACACATACCCACTTGTAGATCTTCCTTGATCTAGATATCCAGCCTAGTCTCCATCAACAAAGTCATGAATATCCAACACTCTATCCAATCCTGGTCTTCCTTGGTGGCAAAAACCATAATCACTAGTGCCATGCAAATACCTGAAAACTCGCTTCACTGTTGTCTAGTGCTCCTTCCCTAGTTTTGACATAAACCCGCTCAATACTCCCATTTCACGTGAAATGTCTGGTCTAGTATAGACTATCGCATACATCAGGCTACAGGCTGCACTTTCATATGGAACATGGCACATGTCCTCTTCCTCTTCTTATGTCTTGGGACACTATTCAGCATACAACTTTACACCTACAAGAATAGGAACCTTCACCGGTTTACTATCCTACATATTAAACCTCTGCAATATTGTCTCGACATACTTCCTATGGTTTAACCAGAGCTTCTTGTTTGTCCGATCTCTTTTAATTTCCATGCCCAAAATATAGTTTGTAGCACCAACATCTTTCATGTCGAATTTGGAGGACAAATGGGTCTTCAAAACCTGGATAATTTCTTTGTCATTTCCAACCAACAACATATCATCCACATAAAAGACCAGATAAATAACATGGTCACCAATTAATTTAAAATACACACAGCGATCTACTTTGCTTCTGGTGAAGCCAAGTTCCTGTATAAATGTATCAAATTTCTAATACCACATCCTTGGTGACTGTTTTAAGCCATTTAGAGACTTCTTTAACTTGCATACCAATTCTTTCTTACCCTTCACCACAAAGCCTTCAGGTTGCTTCATGTAGATCTCCTCTTCAGGATCCTCATGAATAAATGTTTTCTTCACATCCATCTATTCTACCTCAAAATCAAAAGAAGTAGCAATAGATAAAAGTAATCTAATAGAAGTTACCTTGGCAACAAGAGAAAAAATATCACCAAAATCAATTCCTGGCACTTGGGAATAACATTTGGCTACCAACCAAGCTTTATTTATCCACCTTTCCTTCTGCATTCATCTTCTTCTTGAACACCCATTTGCTTGCAATGGGTTTCCTTCCAGCTGGCGGTTCCACCGGATCCCAAGCCTCATTTTTGTGCAAAGATGTCATTTCATCAACCATGGCCTCTTTCCAAAGTTTTCCATCCTCCGAATCTACTGCTTCCTTCACAGTTCTGGGATCATAATCAGTAATAGATAAAGAAAAATTTGAATAGAAAGCAGATGGACTATACCTTTTTGTCTGCCTTCTTTCTCGAATTGATCTTCTCACACCCGGAGTTTGTGGCTCTTCATCTTCTGATTCCTCCTCTGCTGTAGAGTTTGATTCTTCCTCCTTTAGATCAAACTCTATCTTCTCAGGTTCCTTTGGTTGGACTTCATGTTCAATAACATATTTCACCTCTCTGAACACCACATCTCGGCTATACACAACCTTCCTTCTTATTGGGTTCCAAAGCTTATAACCCTTTAAACCATCCTTATCCTTGGAAAGGAACAGCATAAATGTTGAAATATTTTTCCTTCGGAAATGAATAACAAAAATGCATAAGTGATGTTCTTTCGGAAAGGAATATCAAAAATGCAGGAATGTTGTTCCTTTGGAAAGGAACAACAAAAAACAAAAAATACAGAAATGTAAAAGTCTATACAGAAAGTAGTTTATACAAGTAGAAAAGAAAAAATTATGTACAAATTTTGAGGATAATGGGATTATTTAGTGAACCAATTCCGAGGAAGGATTATTTTCCTCAGCAAGAATTTCATATCAGAATCTTCCCATAGTTGTTGGTAAAGGGATTCCCTAGTAAGCGGTTTATGGTATAGTCGCACTCGGTGACCATTTGCCTTAAAGGCATGTCTAGATCTGTCAATAGTATTAAAGTAATAGTGCCATTGTCATGCACTTTTTGTATTTCATATGGTCCAAGCCATCAAGTCTAGAGTTTTCCCATAAAATCTTGAAACCTAGAATCATATAGGAGTGCCCAATCTCCTTCGTGGAAGATTTTATTTTTGATCAGGGCATCGTGCCATTTTTCTCTCTGTTGTTGAATTAATGTAGTGCGTTGAAGAGCTGAGAGCTCGATTTCATCTAACTCATTAATTTGTTGTAATCTGTTAGTCTGGGCCTTGTTTAGATTCAAACCCACCTCCTGTGTTGTTCTTAATGTTTGTATCTCGAATTCTATTAGAAAGATGGGTTCTTTCCCAAATACTAGTTGATATGGTGAATGGTCAGTGGTATTTCTCCACATTGTTCGATATGCCCACAAGGCTTCGGGCAATCTTGAAGCCCAGTCACGTCTGTGCAATGCAATTTTTTTTGTAAGTATTGCCTCTATCACCTTATTCGTGCTCTCTACTTGGCTATTTGCCTGTGGGTGAAACAGAGTGGTAATGTTGTGATGAATGTGATAATTTTTTAATGTTGCAGCGATTTTATTACCTACAAACTGCGGTCCTCCGTCCATGATTATGTCCCTCAGGAAGCCATATTGCAAAAATATTTGGAAAAGGAAATGTATTATATAATCCTCTGTAGCTCTTGGAAGTGCCTCTGCTTCAACCCATTTGGTAACATACTATATTGCTACTAGAATATATGTTTTTTTATTTGATGATGGGTTGATCGAACCAACAAAATCGAGCACCCAATGCTCAAATGGTTTGATTACTAACTGTGGGTTTAAAGGCATTTTGTCAGACTATCCAGGGCGTCCTGCTCTTTAGCAACAGTCACAGGCTTGAGCAAATTTCTTAGCATCTTTAAAGATCATGGGCTAGTAATAGTTTGTTTGCAAAACCTTGTGACCAGTCCTGTGATCTGCGAAATGTCTACCACATGGTCCATCATGACAAGATTTCAAAATGTGAAATATTTTGTCTTTACGGACGCATATTCTAATGTGCATATCTGCCCCTGTATGAAATAGGTAGCCCCCAATCCAAGAAAATCAGGTACTACATTGCACAATTTGTTTTCATTCATTAGGGGTTAGACGCTTTGGTAATTTAACTACTGCTAAATAATTTTCCACATCATCATACCAGGGTGTCTTTACAGCAACAACAAACAAATGTTTATCTGGAAATTGTTCTTCGACTGCTGCTACATCTGCTAGCTTCGGTATTCATGAGATAAAATCAGCTACAGGTTTCTATTTCCCAGGTCGATCTTTTATTGTGATGTCAAATTCCTGCAATAAAATCAACCATCTTGTTACTCTACCATTTGTAATAGGTTTATTTGCTAATTATTTTATGGCAGAGTGATCTGTATATAAAACAATAGGATATCCAATGATGTAATGTCTAAATTTATTTACAGCATGTATTACAGCTAAAAACTCCTTTTCAGTTACGGTATAGTTTAGTTCAACAGGAGATAAATTCTTGCTAATATAATAAATTATATGGCTTTTTATCTTCTTTCTACCCAAGGACTACTCCAATAGCTATGTCTGAAGCATTAGATGAAATTTGAAATGGCAGATCCTAATTTGGGCCTCTGAGCACTGGGGCTGTTGACACAAGCTTTTTCAGATCCTCAAAAGCATGGTCACACTTATCTGTCCAAATAAAATCAACATTCCTTGTCAGTGCGTATAGAGGTGCAGCTATTTGAGAAAAATGCTCTATGAATCTCTTATAATAACCAGAAAATCCTAGAAAACTGCGTACCTTTGTTTGTGTGGTAGGAGTAGGTATTAACAAAATTATTTGAATTTTGGCCGGATCTACCTATATTTTGGTTGTTGAGATAGTATGACCTAGGATGAGTCCCTCAATCATCATCATATGGCACTTTTCATAGCTCAAGTAGAGCCTGGTGGCAATAAATCGTTGCAGCACCTTTTCCAATGTTTCTAGTGTTGGCTCAAAATCATCTCCATACGGTGTGAAATCATCCATATATATTTCAAGCCCTTCATTTGTTAAATATAAAAAGATGCTGAGGATGGCCCTATGAAATGTGGCAGGCACATTGCATAGGCCAAATGGTAGGACTCTGTAGGCAAATGTTCCCCAAGGACAGGTAAAAGTAGTTTTATCCTAGTCTTTAGGGAAATCTGAATCTGATTGTACCCACTGAAGCCATCTAGGAAAGGAAAGAATTTCTTTCCTGCTAATGAATCTAATACCTGATCAATGAATGGAAGGGGAAAGTGATATTTTTGAGTTGCTTTTTTCAATTCTCTATAGTCTACACAAATCCTCCATTTTCCATTCTTCCTTGGCACCACTACTAGTGGAGAGACCCACTTGCTATCGGAGATTAGATAAATAAAGTTTACACCTAAAAGTTTTCATAACTCAACTTTCACAGTATCTTTCAAGTGAGGGTTGAGTCTCCGTTGGGGTTGGCAAATGGGTCTAGCATCCTTTCTGTATAAATGTGGTTCATACACAGCTGGGGATCAATTCCCTTCATGTCCAGATAATCCCAGGCAAAAGCTTCCATGTATTTTCTCAGTAGTTGGACTGGCTTTTCTTCTTGTTCAGGAGTCAGGTTTTTGTTAATGTTCAAGGTTTTTCCTGGCTCAATATCTATAGTTTTGCTATTTGAAATAGAGGTAGTGGGTATTGATTGATCATGAGTGTCTTTGAGGGGATCTTCTTCTAGTTCATTGTCAAATGTTGCCTCTATCATGTGACATTGTTCATGGGATCTGGATTCGGATTGGTTAATGAAGTTGTTAATAATGTCATCCTCTGTTTGGTCTTTAAAATCAAGGGAATATTCTATGGTTAATGGGGACCTAATGCTTTCTGTGAGATATGATACAGGTTGTTTGTTAGTTTTCATTATTATTAAACTTGGCTGGGCTGGAGGGTATAGAGCTAGATTCTTGATATTACTCCCTCTAGTTATAGTCATACTACCTTGTCAGCAGCCAATGTAGGCATCAACAATCGCTAGCCAAGGTCTACCTAAGATTAAAGGATGTCCATCGAGTCGGTTTTTGGGTTGATTATCAGAAAGTCGGCAGGGTAAACCCAAGAATGTACAAATACCTTGACATAGTGTAGTGTACCTTCTGGCCTAACTACCGATCGGTTAGCCAGTTCCAATAGGTTGGTAGTTGGTTCTATTGATGTAATGTCAAGTTTTTGACAAATGGTGGTTGTTAAAATATTAATTGTAGCCCCTAAATCAACTAGGGCATTTGAAAAGGTTTGTCCGTTGATTTGCACTGTTACTATAGGATTCCCTGGGTCTTCATTTTTGATAGCTGCTTCTCTTCCTGATAGTAGATTAGATGGGGTGCCGACTACTTGGACAGTTAGATTAGTTGTTATCCTCCTCTTTGGCTTTCTTATACATAACTCTTTGATAGTTTTTGCATATATTGGAATATCTTGGATTTCCCTAGAGGAGTGGGATCTTTATACACAAATTTCTTAATTCTCCCAGAAGATCAAAGTCAGGATGTTCTATAGGGTGTGGTATGATTAATCATTCTGGGAATGGGGGAGAAGACGTGGTTGCCTGGTCGTGAGTTTGTTGTCTAACCATATCCTTTTCTTGTCGTGGTTGTTCTATAGGTAACATATTTTCAACTTGAGCATTTTTATTTTCCTCAGTTTCTATTATGCACCCAGACCTTAACTGAAGGTCATTGCACTCCCTTATGTCAATTTTCAAGTTCTGGTGTTTCGATTATTTGAACAGATTGAACCAGTCTATTATTAGGGTTCGGGTTGGGTTGGGCTGGGAGTTGCAGCCTTAAGTTGGACTGAGCATTTTTTTGTAGTGTATATGGCACTGGTAGTGTGGGTTGAGGGAGGGGGATGGTTCTAGTTGGCTGATTCCTCGGTCTTTGCCAGTTTGATTGCCAGGCTTGACTCTGTGAAATGGAAGGGGACCATTGTGTTGGATATGCATTATTTTGCCAACATGGTGGAGAGTAGGGAAAGTTTGGCCAATTAGTTTGGCTTGTTTGATTTGGCCATGGTGATGAAGGAAATGGTTGTTGTGACCAGCTTGGGAAGGGTGGCTGATTTTTCCACATTGTATTATATTGTTGAGCATGATATTAAGGAGGTTGGAAATAAGAAGATGGATCGGAGGGCATACCTGGTTGTCGTGGTTGCCATTGACTGCACTGATTAAGTAGGTACATCGGTTCTGATTCTTCTTCTGCTTCTTTGTACACTTCTTTCAAACCCGGGATTGAGGGGCAGTTCTCTGTGGAGTGATATTTTGTACAAACAGTGCAAACTTGAACTGCATCCAGTGGGCACTCTTTATGGTTGTGTTTCTTTCTGCATCTAGAGAAGAATATTGCCAGGTTTTGCTCTGCTTCTGCTTGTTTCTGTTTGGCTTGCATAATATTGAGCTATGTTATTAAAGTCCCCAATATATCAGTTATGAAATCCTCCAGTAAATTCCCAATTTCTGTGTGGGTTACTCCTCCACTAGAGATCTTGTTGTCCCTTCTGAGCATGTCACGTTCTGCTGGTTTTAGCCTTGTACTGCCTCTTGAACTCCTAATACACAAATCAATAATGTCAGCATAATTTTATTGATATATGTCACCTTTTCCCATAATATTTAGTGTTTCAACCCATTGTTCCTTCATTCCTTTAATTAATGTAGTTTTTAACACATTGTCAGGTAAGGGTAATGATGCATAAGGAGATCTCTAAATATTATATGGAAAATGTTCAACATACTCTTTTAGTGTCTCATTAGGTCTGGCTACCATCTGAAACATTTCATCTTTTAATTCTCTAGACCTACAATAATCTTGATATTTCTTTAGAAAATCACCTTTCATCTGATCCTAATCGTTTATAACACCTCCACCTAACCCCATAAACCATTGTAAAGCTGCTCCTTTAATGTGGAGGGAAATAGTTTTAGCTTTTGGGGATTGGTGGTATAGTCATACCCCCAGCATAATACATTGAACTCAAACAAAAATGCATCCTTGTCTTCCGATGTTAGGCCATGGAATGTAGGGATATGTTGCAGCAGTATGGCTTTTGTAGGTGCATTCACTGCAATGTCCACAATGGGATATTGCAGTGTGGAGGTCTGAGGTGTTTGCTGATTTTGGGAAATTTGATCAAATATGTGCCAAAATCCTTCTGAGATTTCTAGGGAGTTATTCCTAGGCTGACTAGAAGGAGTAGGAATGATCTTAACAACACTTCCTTGGTCTGGGATGATGAGAGTTCCTTGTTGAACTAATATCTGGGGGGATCTTGGCTCTTCAGGTTCTTCAGCTTTTTTCTAGATGATTTTGACAGCACTTCCCTTATCTGGGCTGCTTAGTGGTTGAACTGTTCCAAGAGGAGATCTTGGTTCTTCTGTTTCCCCTCTTTCTCCTCCTCCTTCGTAAAGATTACTAAGGTTCCCTTATTGTAAAGATTTTGGGCTAGAATTCTCAATTTCTTGAAAATATTACTCTTATGTTTGGCTGTGCACCTTAGCAAAGGCTACAGATGGTGATTTTGTGGCTCGAAGGGAGTTAGTAGGTTATCTAAAAGCAAATTTTCTAGGACCTACTAATGGCTGAGATTCTGCTTTTTTAATGATATCTTCTATAAAGGTCGATCGTCCAAGGGTCACCGGTCCCTTAGATTTATCAGGTTTGGGTAGTGGTTTTGGATTCTTTTCAGGCTTTTTATGCTTAGTCATGCACACAACTCAAATAATTATTTCTACCCAAAGTAATGAACAAATCTACAGGAAAGTGGGTGGGGGAGCAGGGTTATTACATGCTCTATACGCAGGTTCTTACCTTTAGTTTTTAATACCCAATTCTCTCTTAACAGGCACTTATCAAATGCACACTACTCTTCTTTAAAAAACAAATGGCTACACACTCCCTGGAAACAGCGCTAAAATGTTGAGTGATAAAAGGTGTCCTTTTAACCCCTATTTATCCTACATTATTATCAATCTAGGTACGATTTTTTATCTCACGAGTGTACTCAATCTGAGGTGGTCACTTGATTAAAGAGTAATGTTTTCTTGTTTGCATTATAGTGGTAAATACAAGAGTAAACAGATTCTAGAAATAGAATCTACTTGTAATTAAAAGAAACCTTAATGCTCTGAAACTTAAATCATTCATTCAACTATAGCAATTTATCAGTCAAGGATGTAGTAGTGATAACTCTTTCCTCTGTCAACTGATATAAATGAAATCAATCATAAACAAGACCTCCAATCTGAGAACTTGGACAGCAATAGTCGATGTTCTTTATAGTTGTAGATATTTCAATCCATACTAAAGCAAATAACTGGAAATAACAATTCAATTGGAAATGCTTACTAAAACACACTTGTTGCACTATCAATTAAAAGGTGAAAGCAAATCATTGCAGAAAAGGAACAACAACTAAGTCTGTTGAAAGGATTGAACAAAAAAGCTTAATCTACAGAAATGAATCGAACAACACTCTTTACCCAAAATGAATTGAACAACAATCTTCAGATAATAAAGGAACAACAAATCTCATTAAGTGTAAACACACAATGACTATTAAGTAATAGAATCAGTAATCTTATTCTAGTAGAGTGAACATTAATAGCAGGTATAAAGGAACGACAATCGTGATTATAATTGAACAACAATTAAATGAACAACAGTTGCAGTTGTGAGTGAACAACAGAATCTAAACTAGACAGCGCAGTATTGTTTCAAAAGGAACAACATGACATTCAGTTATGAATAACAATCATGTTATCAACACAGTATAATTACGATCTTGATGTAATAGAGTAATTCAGCGAGGTTCAGAAATCAAAGATTACCGCATAAAGAAAATTAAGGAAATGCAAAGGAAAGCAAACCACACACGACTGTAATTGTAAAATAGTGATACAAGAAGCAAGTGGATCCACTAGGGCCAGGCCCTTAGCCACCAAGGAAGCACTGCTGCGTTTATTCCAGGATCAGATAATGGAACAAAAACTGAGTTATATATTAATCATATATGGCAGAGTTATAGCTATCGTTCCTCAAAGAGAGTCGATGATCAAAGTTGAAATTACAACAGTAATTCTGAAACATCAATCCCTTCCCTTTGTCTTACAATCACTGCTCCATTTATAATGGGTAGGTAGATACACCAAGCTATCTTCCATCTGCAGTTGTGTTCTTGTCCTCTTGTGCAGCCACTGGGCTTTCTCCATCTTTTTCTAAGCTGTGCGCTCCAGTCTTGTTCTTCTTGTTTGGACATTGTGTCCTAACGGAGGAATAGTAGTTGTCTTGCTTTTGTCTTTACCTTCCAAATAGTGATTTTATATTCCCTTCACTTTCTGTATAGAAAAAGAAAATAATTATTTATATTGTATTAATCACAAATCTCCTTAATTATATCATAATTCTTTAACATATTACCATTTTAGAATGTAAAGGAGTTATGATCCAAAGGAAAAGATAAAGAAATAAATGGAAAATACATACCTTTTCCATTGCTCAACAACTACCAAGTTGCTGGCACATCAGAAGAAAAATGAGTAGTTGGACAAGGAGTAAGGGTTTCCCACAAGGTAGTGAAGGCCACCGTAGAGCAAACCAAGGCTGCCAAAAACATAGCAGCAGCACCGGCAACAAGGGCCACCACGACGCAAGAGGAAGGGGGCTCGGACCTAACCACAGGACAGGGGACAGAGGACACAGTGGAAGGCGCGGATCCAAGCATGACATCTACACAACTGAAACATGCACGCGATATAAAATGCATAGGCCCACAAAAGAAGACAAAGGCTTCCAAACTAGATGGTGAACCCATTACGTTAACAGAGGGTGACCTCTACGACATCAGCGACACATTTTGCGAGGTCACCATGGAGGCACTCCAGGAAGAAATGACAGAGCAACAGAATGTGTTGGGGGCCCTTAGGGCATAGCTACAACAACTTCAAGTGTGGCCCCCATAGGAGGGAATGATAGCCGCTTACGATGTCATAGGTACATCGGCAATGGAGCAGTTGCTACGGGCCAAAATGGCTAACACCATCACACTGCCGGAAGGAGCACTAAAAGCAGACAGCACGAAGGATAGAGCCACGGTGGGCCAGATCAAGGGACTTAGCCTAAACTTGGCTGCCCTTCTGTGGGACCCATTATACCAGCTATGAGATGGAGCAACAACAAAATTTCATGCTAGGGAAGGACGTGCAGTACAAATTCTCAGCGAACAGTGAATCAACATTGAGCAGCTTAGTCTACAATGTGATTAAGCATCGGTGCAGAATAAATAGCTAGAGTAGATAGTAGAGGAAGCATGTCGTCACACTCTAGAGTCAGAAATTATGACAAACCTACCAGTTGGAGTGCGAATTCATAGGTTGGCTAGTGGATTCCATAAGGAAAAGGAGGAAGCAACGAGGATATAGATGGACCTCAACCCTTAGATTATCGAACTGCGATTAAAGGCACATTCATCTATGCCCCTGGAAGTTAGGGAAAAATAAATTGGTGCTATCCAAAAGGGGCTAGAGGAAATAGGACAGGCAGTGCAGGACTGTACTATAATGATGGAAGAATCCCTCGCGGTCCTCACTTCCTTACAGGAGGACCCCACCATACAGTGCCTAGAAACAAAAGCGTGGGAGCTCCAAGTGCAATATGACAGTGTGCGTGGAATGGTTCAGATAGTTGTCCTGACCCAGTGGTTGGCGAAGCTACAACAATTGAAGGTGTTGAAGGAACAGGTGGATGCCACGCAACAGAAAGAGGTAGTTCTTAAAGCATGTGTCTAGCCGTGGATTGTTGAGGCCTTTCACATCACAGTCGATATCGAAGGAAATATTGCACAAATGAAGGTGATGAATGTTGAAAATGCAACAAGATGATGGAGCTTAGTGAAAAGAAGTCGCCTTCACTAAGTGGTCCCGCAGGCTATTTTTGGCGCAAAGTCTATTTTTAGACTATGTCTATTTTTAGACTATGTCTATTTTTAGACATATGGATCATGGTCTATGAGTTGCAGGATGCTATTTGTGAATGATTGGTCATGTTGGTAAAAATAGATGGACCTCTATTTTTAGACATATTGGCGGAGTCTATTTTTAGACTGTCAGACTAAAAATAGAACAGTCAAATATTGTTAGCTCTTAATAATATTTGGACTATAAACATTATCTTATTCTCTTGGATCACTTCAATTCAAGCTACAGATGTGGAACATGCAACTACCAGAAGGAAATATACTTTTCTTATGGGTTACTTGAGTTATTGCATGAAGGGCTTCAGTTAGAACTTCAGTGATTGAGTTCTGTGGAGTTGAATGAGGAGTTGATGGAGTTGTGTTCAGTTTGACTTAGTTGAACTAGTTGTATTTAGTCTAACTAAAAAATACACTAGTGATGAGTGATGTGAATTAGTTATTAATTAATTCACTAATTATTAACTCATGAATCAACTGAGGAATACATCAGTTAACTCAGTGCATGGACATTTTAGTGGAGACAAGTGTTAGAGATGAGTGAAAGGGCAAGACAGTTGTCAGTTGTGACTATAGTTGTGCATGTGATTTGCACAATCAGTGGATTGAGATTGCCAATGAGGATTGTGTAGTGTTACACAAGGGAAATACAAGTTTGGTTCAGCTATTCATCAGTATTCTCATGCAGGATTGCGCAGTAGAGGCAGGCAAGCAGCGGAGGAGATTTGAGCCAGTGATTGATTCAGATCTAAGCTAGTTTGTGTGTAACAGGTGGAGATAGTATTGAGTACTTGTGAGGATTATTGTAATATGTATTGTTACATGTTCTCAATCAATATAATATACAGATAGTTGGGGGTTTTCAGCTTTATGCTTTCCCCGGGCACGTACTATGTTGATATGTGTGATTGATGCTTCAATGTGCGCATGCAATTATTTCTTAATTCCGCTAAATTGATGATCAACGTAGAGGAGGTTATGTATTATGCATGATTTCACAAATAGTGTATAATGAGGATAATCTCTATGAATAAGTGTCATATTATTCAAAATTTCTACATGGTATCGGAGCTGGTTGATTTGTAGAAAAAGTTCTACAGGATATCAAAGCGAAGTTGATCATCAGATCTATTATTCAGAAAGTGTCTACATTTGATTTCTTCAAGCAGAGTCTGTAATCGGGCCAGGTAACCTCTAGATTCATCCTTCTTTTGGAAGGTGAGATATTCGGTGAATTCCCATACAGTCAATCTCTGTATGAGAAATACCTTTTTCTCACAAAATTTAGATCAGAAGCAGTTGAGTTTTGAGCTGGTGGAATTCGAATTTGCAGCAGTGTTTTCTTGGTGTCGAAGTTGAAATGTCTTTCAACGGATTGTGATTGGAGTATGCTATTGAAGGCAAATTGAATTATATTTCATGGAAAGATAGGATGGAGGTGGTGTTAGATGATAATGGGTTGAAGGAGTTCATAGATGCGAATGTCCCAAAACCTACTGATGCTGCTCAAGTCGAGGATTGGCAAAAGAAGACAGCAAAGTGTTGAAGGATTCTGTTGGAGGGCGTGAGGGATCACATTGTGTCCAGCCTCCATGGAAAGGCTTCTCCATACTTGATGTGGAAAGCATTGACAAATCTATTCCAAGCAAGAGCGACCAGAGGAAGTTGGATCTCAAGGATAAACTCAGAAACATAAAGTGTGAGAATCGAGACAATATGCCCAAGTATCTCACGAAGTTCACCCAATGCCGAGATGAGCTGGGAAGTGTGGGGGTGACTGTCGATGATGAGGACTTGGTGAGCTTGGCTCTCCTTGGTATTCTGAAGAGTTGGCATTCCTATCAGGACTGTTGTGTAGGTAAATCCCCTCTGTGGACAAAGGTGATCCCACTAGCCTAACTGAGGTCTAGCAACAATCAAACAATGCTAACATGCAGGTTCCTAATTGCAAAGCAAAGGCCGAGATGAGAGCCTACCTCGGATCCAATTCTTATATTCGTAGAAGGGTTGCCGCTTCCGTTCTTTCGCTTTAGCTGGTCACAATCCTCACGATCTCCGTGAATAGACACCTGCACATGCAAAGAACAAGACAAATACAAGCATAAAATCCGGGAAATGCAACTATGTATCAGTCAGAAAGGATACAACTCAAACAGCATAATAAAGACACATGAGTGGAACCATAATGATAGTCATCTATTATTATTGATAAAACAAAAGAGAATACAACTGAGTTCTGACGTCAAATACTCCTTTGGTTGGGTGAATCAGCAACACATGCCTTGCAAAGCTTGTAGGGATGGGAATAAGCCTCTCTCTCCTTGATCACTTGGACATGGATCTCCTCCTTAAATATTTAGCCTCATAGGGATACACAAGACCTCTTGCAAGATGAGCTTAGCAATCCTCAGACTTTTGGAGCTTGAAAAGTAGAATTATCAACCAAGAATTACCAACTAGCTTGTCAAAGGGGAAGGAACAAGCTTATATAGAGATAGGAGGAGTAGATAAGATCATCCACTTGATTCATGGGATTTTCCTTATCATAAGGAAGCTTCCATGAGAGGTGGAGAACTACTTCCCTCCTTGGGAGATATGAAGCCCAACTAAACTAATTCACACTGGAATTAGCTTATAGATAAGGTGGAAGGAACCTTCAGAAGTTTGATGGTTAAAAACTTTACCCAACTGGGTTGGCGCTAGTGTGACTCTGATACAGAGCGCCAGCTGGCGTGCCCTCTTTGGAAGATTTACCCCATTGGCGCGAGCAATACATTGTGGAGCAGTGCCAATGGAGAAAGGGCTATATTTTTGGGTATTTTGTAGAAGGTGTCTTCAGGGCATATAGAGTACATACTTTAAGGGATACAAAGCAAGTGTTTTCAAGTTATGTCACTTCTCACAGGTCCCGAAATAGGTCCACCAATGTACAGGAGAAGGGGTAACAGGGATGGTGACAAAATATTGTGTAACAGATGCCCGCTAAAGCATGAAGCCCGAGAGAGAGAGGGGTGAAGTGCTTTACAAGAACATGGTCGACTGAAAACATGGCTGCCGGAGAACCTGCACGAAGTACAACTGATAGCTCAAATACATGATGTACATGGTATGGGCGTAGCCATCCATAGCAGAGTACATAAAGATTTGGATCCCAGGTATGGATGCAACCATTCGATGAGGATCAATGAATGGACTCAGGAATGGTCACAACCATCCAGTGAATGAGTCATGTAGTGATTATAATAACCCACAAAATGCAGCCTGGATCTCAACATACAAAATCCAGGGTCTTGTGCTCCAACTCGACCTGAACAAAGTTCAAGTTCAAGCATGCGAATATAGGAGTCGAAGTCGAACATGCGAGAACATCATCTGATTACCAGTCAATGATGAAAACTGTTAACAGACGTGAGAGGTACCACTAATAATGACAATGGTCCTCAAGGTACTATAGGTACAATCCACGGCATGCGAATCAGTGAGCTAGTGTTGAACACCCGTAGAATCATCTGATCAAAGGCCAATGATGAAAACCTCGCGTCAAACATGAAGAACCTGCCATTGAGGCATGCAGGCTCCAAGGTACCTAAAGGGAGTCTCTAAGTCAACTTCCTGGATAATGAGCTGAAGTCGACAGAAAGTGACCTTGATCGAAGGTGGGCCATAATGTTTCCCACATCATCGACACGAGACGGAGAAGGATAAAATGTTTTGTGTGAAGTATCAGAGGGAGGTTGAGTATTCTGCAGAGGTCAACTTCTCTTGAACATATCGGCGGCATGACGGTGAACTTGGCAGTATTTGACATCAAATGATCAGGGGTCAGGGTGACAAGGCGATGAGTAGATGAATGGTCAAACAGGATAACCCTAACCCACAGAAGCAAGCGTGAAACAAGATGAGATGTCCCCACCCAGACATGAATGCAGACAAGTGCCATGTTCAAGAGCGACATACTGCCGACATGACGATGATTACGGTTCCTTTATTCCCCCACCATTTCTGGTGAGTACCCCAGTTATTTTTGGATGGCAAGCTTGACGGGGATAGCATATCCTTGAGAAGCGTCATCACGATGGAATCCAATGTCATAAAGTTTTAACGAGCCTGACAAAGGAAAACTCAGCGTCTTTTCATGTATAGAGAGTTTGAAAAGACAGTGAAAAGGAAACTCCAGGGGTGTCCTTTTTCGTAAAGTTGTGTCTCTCGAGCCCGAAAAAGTATAAAACCATGCTTGAAAGAACCGCCCGGTCATTACGACCAAGGAGTACTTTTCATAAGTAGTGACTTTGATCTGAAAAAGTAAAAAAGCGATCAAAATCACGTCGCTTCGTGACCGTTAATGAACCGGAAAGGACAAGGGTCCGACGATCTTTTTGTTTTTAAACGGTCGGAAAAGGGTTTAAAGACGACCGCCTCTCATGTCCATTTAACGAGTCGATAGGACCAAATCGGCATTCCTTTCACATTGAGAGAGTCAGAAAAGAGCAAAATATGACTCCAAAGTGACTTTTTTGTGTATTTACCGAGTCCGAAAAAAGTATAAAATACAACTCGTTTCGCCATGAAAGCTACACGAACGCCTGTCGCTGCACAAAAAATCGGTGTAAAACCCATTTTTGACACAAATATCCATGAAAATATTCATAAAATGACTTTTTAAAGCTTAATCAGGGTCAAAAAGCTATAAAAAGGTGAAAATAGTAAAATAAAAATTACTTTTCACTTTTTACCATTTGAGAGCGACCTTAGGGCTTTTTGGAGTGCGACCTTCAGTTGATAATTGTGGCCAATCCAGTGGACCATTTCGAGCGCCGTCAGTGCCAGGTAAGTGGTCTTGTCCTTAGCTCCATTTTCATCCGTTTGAAATTTATTTTTAGTTGGATTTTGATTTCCTATGGGGGGATTTCAAATTTGGGGGTTTCACCCATTGGCGTGGGTTTCGGGCACGGACCCACACCAATGGGGAAAATTCCCATAGGGTGCGCGCCCATGGGCATGACTGTTTCAGAAACAGTCGCGCCAACGGCCGCGCGCATTTCTAGGCCAATTTTAACAAATTAAAAACCCATTTTAGCTGCAATTTCAAGTTGTATGAGATTTTAATGCATCATTTTGACTTGTTTTTGCAGGGCAATCCGCAAAAATGGTGATGACATGGAAGGAACGGGAACTTGACCAAGTGGACACATTAGCCTTAGCTGATGAGGATTGCATGGAAGCTCTGAGAGCATGTGGGCTCAAGAAATTCTTCATGCTATCATATTTGCGAGCTCAGCCAGAGCTCCTACAGTACTTGATTGACTTATGGGACGTGGAGGAACAGGTGTTCCGGATAGGGGATCAGGTACTGGATTTGGACGTATCGGATGTCTATTTCTTGACTGGATTGTCGTGATGAGGGTCGGTGCCTCGATTGACTGGGAGCAAGCCATCTGGAGAGAAGATCG
The DNA here is from genome assembly GCA_000404065.3 of Pinus taeda. Lineage (NCBI taxonomy): Eukaryota > Viridiplantae > Streptophyta > Pinopsida > Pinales > Pinaceae > Pinus > Pinus taeda. The sequence continues at coordinate 15,051 of APFE031707279.1, read as the reverse complement.
ATGAGGTGAAGGCCCGAATTTGCCCGGAGGCAAAATATGAGCAGGGCAGTTCGAAGGTGGATATCCCCACCGTTTAGGACTTGACACTGCGAACATTACTATTCACTTTTACAAGAGCTATGAGGGCACAAGTGCCCCATGAAGCCACGAAGAACCATCTTCTTTTAGCGATGGAGTGTTTTCGCCCGACAGTCTTCAATTGGGCGTCAGCTGTGACGACCAATATGAAGAGGCAGCTGACAAAGGCCAAGCAGGGCAAGCTGCAACAGTTTGGGTATGGTTCCATCTTGGTGACGTTCTTCCTGGAACGTGTGCCAAGCTTCTAGGGCCAAGGGGCCTTTGTGGCAGACCCAGCACCTCAAGAGTCGAGGATGGCTCGATGGGCGGCACTGATGCCGAGGGGTGGTGGCGGCCAGCAGATGGCCTTCAGACCAGAGTTCTTCAGGTGGCTTCACCACCAATTGATCATGGTGGAAGACTGGCCGTATGTGGGGATAGACTTCACTGGAGACCCTGACCTTCCCCTTCCGGAGGGAGAGGACTGGGACGAGGAGATTGGTACATCCTCATTTTTTGATTTTGTATTTTTATGATTTTTTTTGTTAGTACATGCTTGTCCTAATATCCTTTATATGCACATGTAGATGTCGTCCCATAGCATCCAGCTGGCTTGTCTTCCATTGCGAGAGGACATCCCGTAGCAGCAGCAGCAGGAGCAGATCCACAGGAGGAGGGCGGTGACAGAGGGGAGCTTATCCAGAACCTTGAGGCTATCACTCGAGGGATCCTGGATTATGCTCGGCTAGCGGATGTCCCGCTAGCTTACCAGAGGCACACAATAGGGGTGCCGACTCACATCCACCATCTCTTGAGGCGTCTAGTGCGGGCAGTGACGTGCTACCATGAGCACCACCGAGACTAGATCTCTAGGCTTTTCTTTTCATGCATATTTTTTGAGAGACATGTTGTCTCCGGATGTATTCAAACAAACATGTATTATTTTTTGATGATGCACGAGGTGCAAACATTTTGGACACACACACACACACACACACACACATATATATATATACATATGTTTTATGGTCTATTGTACAAATGCCTGTCCAATACATAATTAGCTAATGCATCGGTTAACGTATTAAGTTGTCTTGGAATGTGTTGATAAGTACTGAAATCAAAATCCCTTTCTAATAACTTAACACGTAAATACAACCTTAAAATTTGATGATCTCTGACAGAATAACACCCGTTGAGTTGGTGGACTATAAGCTAAGAGTCCAAGTTCACAACCAATGTGCGAATTCCGAGGTTAATCACCTCAGCTAATAATTCAATCACAACACTATATTCAGCAACATTGTTCATTGTACAACCTAGACAAACACCTTGAATATCTACTAACTCACCATGAGGATCGTAGATCACCCATGCCGCAGATGACAAGCTTCGAGTACTGCGGGAAGCACCATAAGTGAAACCAACGTAAGGCAATCCAGACATCTGTTCAAGAAGCAAAAGACACAATAAGCGGCAATCATGCCGACATACCAAAATAAAAACAAACATGCGCACACAACACACTACTGAAAGCATACGTATGTAAAAAAAGAGAGAGTGCCTGGACTCATGCATAATATTTTTTGAGATGAAGCCCGTTTCGGGGCCTATCCAGGGGATTACCTTCATAATCTATAAGCTCGTAGGCACCTTTTTGTAAAAATCTTTTCACAATGTAGGGCCCATGCCACATAGGCTCGATTTTTCCTACCCCCAGCTTATCGTTAGCTTGGTCATAGAGGAGTACTAGGTCTCCCTCAATGAAAGAGCGCGGGTTAACAGTATTATCAAAGTGAGTTTTCACTCGCTTCTTCTGAGCTTCAATAGCTAGGGAGGCTAGACGACGAGTCTCATCCAGCCGTTCTAAGTAAAGAAGACGCTCTTCTACTGGAGTAGTATCAGGGAGTACTCGACGGCTATCTTTAATGAAGGAATCTCACACTCAATAGGAAGGGTCACCTCCAGTCCCTAAACTAACTGAAAAGGAGTAAAACCGGTGGTGTCCTTCACGGAGGTACGGTAGGCCCACAAAGTAGAGAACAACATCAAATGCCAATTGGACTTATGCATGCCAACAGTTATTTGAAGCATCATGACCAAAACCTTGTTCACGGCTTCCGCTTGACTGTTTGCCTGAGGATAGTATGGGGTCGAACTATCATGCTTAAGGCCCAACTAGGTTGTTAGCTCGGTCATCATGTGATTACGAAAATGTTTTCCGTGATCAGTGACGATGGCTTGGGGTACTCCAAACCGCGAAATAACATGGTTAAACAAAAACTGCGCCGCGGTGTGACCGTCTTCTGACAATGTAGGCATCGCCTCGGCCCATTTCGTGAAATAATCAATGGCAACGATGATGTACCCATGCCCCCCAGCCGAGCAAGGGTTACAGGTCACATAATCGATTCCCCATTTGGAAAAAGGGCCGACGGTTACAACGGGGTGCAGTGGAGTAGGGGGTGCACGCATCTTCCGTTGGTAAATCTGGCACTCATGGCATGAACGGATAGCAAGAATGCAATCCTTAAAAATGGAGGGCCAGAAATAGCCAGCATGGAGGATTTTCTGTGCGGTGGCATATCCAGACATGTGACCACCACAAGCACCAGAGTGGCAATCATTCAGAACTCTCTCTGCTTCTTCGAAAGTTAAACATCGGCGAAGAACAGAATCAACACCGAGACGGTACAAGGTGTCCCTAATGATGCGATATGGTTGGGATTGATGTCGGATCCATCGACGAACATCCTTAGAGGTTTCGAGACGGAAGGAGGACATCTGCAAGTAGACAATAATATCCACGTACCAGGGATCAAGGGTGCTAATAAGGAAGAGAGTTTCTTCTGGAATGGAATCCTCTAACTGAGAGGAGGCAGCAGTGGATGGCAAAGAACACAACAGCTCAGCGAAGACAAGTGACTTCTTAGACTTGGCAGCAGTAAATTCCAAGTCAAACTCTTGGAGGATGACTATCCACTTCGAGTATTTGCCCCCCAACAACTGGCGTGACAGAATATAGGTCATGGGGTTGCAATCGGAGATCACTGTCATAGTACGCAACAAGATGTAATGATGGAAACGTTGAACAGCGCAAACAGTAGTGAGGGCCAACTTCTCGACATAAGCATACCGAGTTTCCATATCTAACAAGTTGCGGCTAAGGTAGTAGATAACGTGTTCAATACCATCGTTGTCATCCTGAACCAGAACCATACCGATGGTGGTATCAGTAGCGGCCAAATACAACGTGTAATCGCGATGATAATTCAAAGGCCGCAACAAAGGGGTGGAAACCAGAAGAGTTTTAAGATGTGAAAAAGACTCCTCAGCTATGGCATCCCATCGAAACGGGGTGTCGCGCTTGAGTAACCACGTGAAACCTTTTGCCACTTCGGCATAATTCGGGATAAATCGTCGCAAAAAATTTGCTTTACCCTGCAAACTTTGCAGTTGCCACAAAGAAGCAGGGGGAGAAAGATTCAAAATGGCTTCGACTTTAAGGGAATCCAAGCGGATGCCCTCTCGGGAGACGATAAACCCGAGGAGTCGATCAGATTCCACGTAGAAGACACATTTGTGCAGATTAACTCAGATGTTGTAGTGTCGACAGCGGAGAAAAATCTCACGGAGATGTGACGGGTGGTCTTGGTGCTCAGCCGAATGAGCGGGAAGGTCATCCAGATAAGGCTGTATGATGTGCCGGATATCATGAAAGGCATAAGACATCGCATGTTGAAAATTTGCGTCGGAATTTTTGAGACCGAAAGGGAGCTTTTTATAAGTGAAAGTTCCCCACGGACAGATAAAGGTTGTCTTGTGTTGATCAGCGGGCACAATATTAATTTGGTTGTAGCCAGAAAATCCATCCATAAACGAATATATCTCACTCCCCGCACACTCATCAATGAGTTGGTCAATGAAAGGTGTGGGGTAGTTGTCTTTCGAGCAGGCTTGGTTAATATCACGATAATCAACACAGACACGAATAGTACCCTGCTTTTTATCCACAGGGACAATTTTAGAGACCTAATCTGTGAGTGGGATAGGGTAAATTAAACCAACTTTAAGAAGTTTTTCAACTTCCGCTTTGATCGCTGCAGCCTTGCAGGGGTGCACGGGGCACAAACGCTGACGAATAGGTTTGGCTCCTAGATACGTAGGTATCTCATGCACTATAATGTTTGGATCAATGTTGGGAATTTCTTCATAAGACCACGCGAAGACGTCACGGAACTCACGAAAAAGCACTATATAGATTTGAATTTCCTCAGGAGTGCATGTGACTCCTATATAGATGTTCTCGACAATCCCTGGTTTAACAGAGATGTCGATAGGTTGGGTCTGCGTAATGTTCCCCAAATTCCCTTTAGACGATACTTGATAGACCTGAATAGGCATCTGAAGAGGTTGTGAAGGGAGACACAAAGCAAACCGCTTGAGACAAGCCAATGTTTCCCGAAGGGTAGGGAGAAACGAGGAACGATGGTGAAGATGGGACCACGGAGGTTCCTCGAGAGACATGGTCTCTATGATGGCTTCGTCGGAAGGAAATATTTCCTTTAATGGATCCGAGGAGGCACATTCTCCAAGCTAAGGGGAATAGCCGTATGAGTCAGGAGCTCCGCTTAAAGAAGCGGGTTCAGCGGGAGGCGCTGATACAGCAGCGATTTCGATGTAGTTGAGCTCAGCGGGACTCAACGGCATCTCCTCACCCCACGCTTCTATCTGGTCGATGGGGGGAAGGACCCAGGGATCAGAACGAACCGAAATCATACTGATGGAGGTGAGGTTTGGAGGTGGGAGTGAGAAAACACCCATAAGGGCAGGATCTTTGAAGAGTCCGACTCCCACACTCTCCAAAGGGATGGAGGTATGCTCCACGAAAGGCACATTTCCTTCAGAAGAAGAAGCGAAGAAGGAGAGCTGGTCTACCGTGACAATTTTCCCTTGGTGAGGGAAACGGATGACACGGAAGAGGGATGAAGGCCATGGCACGCATGGCATACATCCAACTCCGGCCCAGAAGGAGGTTGTAAGTAAGATTTGCGTCAACGACCTCAACTTCTACTTCAATGGTTTTCCCTTCTAAAGTGATCGGCAATCGTTGAAGAATACCATAGGGACGATATTCTCCCCCATTGAAGGCTCCCAATGTCGTAGGAGACTGGCTCAGAGTCAGAGACCCGATCGCTTTCTAACAAGCAATAGACATGATGCAAGTTGAAGTTGACGCGCCCTCATCAATAATTGTACGATGGATCGTTTTTGAATTGATGATGACTTGTATAAGAAAGGTGATCTGATGAGGCAGCCTTGGGACATGGCTCTCGAGATCAAAGGTAATCAGATCCGAATCTGCCAGGTCGATGCCACCGATGGCCGATAGCAGGGACTTCCTCTGAGGGGGGCAGCTCTGGAGAACTTCTAAGGCGGACATAGCCGACGGAGCATGTGCTAAGTCCTCAACTATGTTGTAGTGTTGAGCAGCACGAGCATTTGGGTTGTAAGATGATCTCCTGAGTACTCCTTTGGGAGGGGGTCGGATGGTCGTCTCAATACTTGGTCTCTCGATATGGAGTAGACCAGAGCTGGACGAAGGAGCGCTTGAGGAAACCTCGGGCTCCTTCCCGGCGGACGACGGATACTCCTTTGTTCGATTCGTTACATGAACGGGAATGGATCCAGCCATGAAGACTTGGGAACCAAGGGGAGAAGAAAACGAAGATGGATTAGCCACCATTTGAGTCTGTTGAGAGGGGAAAGGTTCTTTAAGAACCGTAGGAATCCCAGGAGTGCCTTTCAACAAAAGACTAACTTCGGACCGCCTTGGGCAGTCTTTAGTGTAGTGATCCTCATCACAGATGAGACAAGGATACTTGGGTTTGCGCTTAGCTCCTTCCTCGGATGGAGGTTTGGAGGAATCCTATTTAGGTTGTTCAGACTTATTCTTTGCTTTCCCCTTTTTCTTTCCTTTCGAGGCCTTACTTGCCATGGTGGACTGGATGGTGTTAACCTCGGAAGTACTTCCAGCATTTGAACCACCCTGAGAAGTTTTCTCGTTAGAAGCATTCGACTTTTGCTTCCCAGGGTTCGAGGATGATTTTTTGGATGACGGATTTACAGAGCCAATAACTCCATCAATAGATGGCTTTGGTGGAGCCTTGGATGTACCGGGTCTCGAGGCATCAGGAAAATACTCATACAAAGTACCTGACTGAGAGTAAACTAAGTCAAGGTACTGAGCACACGTGATCGCTTGCTCTTCAGTCACACTGGCTCCCATAGAAATGTCCCGTGCAATCTTAGGTACAAAGGAAGTTGTGAACCAATCGGTGAGGAGTTGATCAGGAATCCAAAACTTGATCAACCGACGACGCCTTCTCCATTCGTGTATATGATCAGAGATGTGCGTAGCTGTATCCTGCTTGAGAGACGTAAGGAGATGGATCCCTATCTCGTACCGAATGGGTAACTCAAAATGAGTGAGGAATGCCATAGCCAATGAATTGAAATCTTGAAAAGACCCACGGGTCAATTCAATGTACCATTTAGCGGCGGAGCCGGTGAGAGTCCTTTGGAACAGGTGAAGTCGAACTGAATCATCAAGCCATGAATTGGACGAACACCAAAGGCAATAGGTCATTACATGGGCTTGAGGATCCTCTCCAGCCTTGCCGTCGAATTTGGGACAGTCGTCGGGTATCTTAGTTGGAACTGGTGGCCATTGTGGATTATGCAAAATAGGATCATTTGTTAACTTCGACACATCGAGCAGTTCCAACGTCGTTAGAAATGGTAGCTGCGGGTTGAAGGACATCTGTGGATATGAGGTAGGGCCAGAATTCCATCTAATTGCTGGTTGTCCCCATTGACCTTGTCTGGACGGACCAGGTCCAAAAGGACCTTGTCCATAGGAACTTTGTCCATAAGGGTTATATCCATAACCGGATGGTTGATTCTGGTTCTGCCCCCCAGCGCCCCATTGGTTACCATACTGTCCTATAGGAGCAACATTGGGTTGCTGATAATTTTGATAAGGGGTGGCCTGCGGCCGTTGGTGATTTTGATACGAGGCGAATTGATTTTTCCCCTGGGGTTGTTGGTATCCATATGGTTGCTGGGCTCCATATTGAGCCTGGGAACCAGGCGGCATTTGATAAGAAGGTTGGGATTGGTACCCACCTTGTGGTTGGAGACCAGTTTGATTTTGGGGTTGGTAACTGGGTTGAGCTTGAGAAGCAGGAACCATCTGCATGCCCAGTTGAGCCGCCCCAGAAAGATATCCTTGCGAAGACTGAGGTTGGGCCATCTGGCCAGAAGGTTGTCCTGGTTGGATTTGAGACGGACCTACTCACCCAGAAGATTGAACTTGTTAGGGGTTTGGTTGTCCTTGTGCAACCGAAGGTTGTCCTTGTAGACCCGATGGCTGACTAGGCTTACCAGTGGGCTGGCCTTGCTGCATGTAAGGTTGGCCACCTTGCCCAGAAGGGTAACCTTGCTGGTTTCGGGGTTGTCCTTGCTGCGCGTAAGGTTGTCCCGGGTTTCCAGAAGGTTGCCCAAGATATGTATAAGACAGACCAACAGAGGCCGAAGGTTGTCCCTGGTAGGGTTATCCTTGTGAGCCTCCAGGTTGCCCTGGATAGGTTTGGCCATAATGTTGCTGCCCATAATTAGGCTGCGTGTAGGATGGTTGACCTTGGTATGATGGTCCTTGAGATGGCTGCCCTTGACCTGGACGGAACTGGCCACCACCATAACCGGTGGTACCCCAAGCCACATTCAATGGAATGGTACCTTCTACAGCGGGTTGGGCTGGTAAGGAGGTATACAAATAATGATTGACAGGATCATAATAAGGGCCTTGCCCGCCTGGATTTTGGACAGCATGCAAGTACTGAGAATATGCCCCCTGCTGAAATGGAATCAGAAGAAGGCAGGGCACCACTTGTAGGATGAACAACTCTGGCAGCATGTGCCGATTGACCACTACGTACCGGGCCACGAGATGGGCCGGCAACAGTAGTTACGACGGAAGATGTCGTAACAGAACTAGCAACTGGAGTCGATGATGCGACACAAATGATCGGATTGGTCGGAACTGACGTGACAGTGGTATGGTGAACTTGGGAAACAAAAGGTCTCGTAGTGGGGACAATGTTATTATCCCACATAGAAGAGGAACTCGCAGATACCATAGCATCCCTTAGAGATCTATAGCGCGCCGGCACTATGATACCGAGAGGTGTAACAGTGTAGGGCATAGAGATAATCGGGGATGTGGCCGGGATGGGAGTCTCAATACTCGACATAACAGGTGTTCCACTTGATACAGGAGATGTGTCTTCCATATCGGAAGAAGCCATCGGGGATGAAACACCAATAGGAGTAGAGGGAAAATCCTCTTCAGAAGGCTCCCGAACAGGGTTCCAAAACAAGTCGTAAAGCTCGTCCTCTCGAGCACGAGAGTTCAACGATTGGACACTTGGAATAACAGGGAAAGTGTCACCAAAAACCGGTGTCTCAGGAGTAGCAGAAGAAGGATACCCTTGGTCACTCGGGACGGGAGACGGGATCGATGGATCCACTAGGATGATCAAATCAAACAAAAATCCTAGACAAGCTAACAATAAAAGACCCTACTCAAAACTAACGCAAACAAGATCTAACAAGGTAAATGTAATCGTGGCCGAATAAATTTTTAAGACATTAGGACACAACTTGACCTTTTCATGTTTTAAGAGTCGAGAAAAGGACAAAATATGACTCTAGTCGCCTTCGAATATTTAACAAGCCCGAAGTGACAAATGCTCAATAGAGCCTTTTCTTTTAAGGAGTCCGAAAAGGATCAAAAAGTGACTGCTCTGGAGAAACTAGGCAAGGGGTTTCCCAGACAATCCATAAAACTACATATACGCCTTAGCGGTCATATGAAAGCCAAGGACTTTCCGTACGGTAGTCAATCTTCCCGAATGCTGTGTTCGGTGCGTTACGGGCTGTAAGGGGGCAGACACGGCTTCCTATGGATCAAGGATGATAACCTAGTGGAGTCTCCCCATATATATGCAATGGTATGTGGGAGCATAAGTCTGTACTAGACCACAGTTGAATCACACAAGGAGGAATCACCCAACCTTAATGCGAGAACAAAAGTGACTAGGTTTAATGACGCCGGAGCACGTCTCTAGCCTAGACCTCTAGAATGTGAGTGTTATGTTCCAATGCGTTTTTAAGCTCATTTGATTTATTTTAAAGTTGATCTTGAGTTAAGTTTCGGTTTTCAGGTCCTACCGTATGTAATTTCTCAAAATCCCTAAATGCACTCTGTTGGAGAGGTAAATCCCCTCTATGGATAGAGACGATCCCTACTAGCCCAGAACGGGTCTAGCAACAATCAATCAATGCTACTCTGCAAGTTCCTAGTTGCAATTAGAAAGTGGGTAATGAACACCTACTTGGATTCCAGCGCTATTTTTTGATGAAGAGATGCTTCTCTCGCTCCTTCGCTCTGGTCGGTCATGATCCTCCACTATCCTCGTGGATGGACACCTGCACATGCAAAGAGAGAACAAACACAAGCGTGAAATCTAGTAAAAGCAACTATACATCAGTCAGAAAGGATGTAATTCACATTAATCGTTATAAGACAAATGAGAATGGAACCATAACAGTAGTCATCTATCTTTTATTAATAAAAAACAGAGAAAGGTACAACCAATGTTCTGACGCTGAGTCCTTCTCAAGAGGGTCCAGCTAGCAAGTCTCATAAGCATTAACCCTTGGAGGTAGGTCTCCCAAGACAAAAAACTCTCTCTCTCACACAAGGAAACAAGACTTCCTAACCTTCCTTAAGCTCTCTAGCAATCCACACTTAACACACCAACTGCCTACTAAGAGCAGCACTAAAGCACTATGAATTCCTCTATGTCAAAAGCTATATTCCAAAAACTAGCTGCTCATGGCAATGGTGGAGGCTTATATAGGAGAAGGAGTCTCCATGAATGGTAGAAGGATAAGCTTATCTCCAAGAAAGGTGGCCCATATGATGAACAGACATGCCATAGAAGGGAGGGCGACATTCACAAGGCCAACAACCAGGCCTGGAGTCATCTGGAAGGCTGGCTGTTAGAACAAACTCGCCCAAACAAGATCAGTGCGGGTGTATAACTGGACTGGCGCGCTGAAATCGCATCTCAATAATGGAGGAGGTCTGGTCAGTGCGACTTAATACAAACAGAGGATGCACTGGCTATGAAATTCGATCAGCGCGGGAAACCCGTGTGCTTCCGCGCTGGCAGCGCACCAGTTGCACTATCATCCGCCAGTCAGCGTAGTTATTTCAATAACAGTCGCGATGATCAAATAAACTTTGGCAAAGAGGGTTATTTGGCCAATTCAGAGAGCATGAGCATGATGAATTGATTTCATGAAACAGTAGGGAGATTGACAAGGAGACAGTGACAAATTACTGTGTAACAGATGCCCCCTAAAGCATGAAGCCCGAGAGAGTGGGAGGGGTGAAATGCTTTACAAAACTGTTGAACCGGAACACCACCAGGAAGAACCTGCGCGTAGGTACAACTGATATCTCGATTACATATAGTCTAGGCATGGGCGCAACCATCCAAAAGACATACGAAGAAGGTCTGTGGTATGGACGCAGCCACCCAGCTGAAGAGACCATGATGATAAAAGGTATGTTCGCAGCCATCCTAAAAGACTCAGGTATGGGCGCAGCCATCCATCATTGATTCATGTAATAATGATCCACAAAATCGCAGCCTGGTTCACAACAGACTAGAACCAGGGTCTTGCGCTCCATCCAAACCCGAACAAAGTACAAGTCCAAACATGCGAATACAGGAGTCGAAGTCGAACATGCTTGAACATCGTCTGATTACCAGCTAATGATGAAAGTTGTTAATAGACGTGAGAGGTGCCACCAATAATGACGATGGTCCTTAAGGTACTATAGGTACAATCCATGGCGTGCGAATGAATGAGCCGGTGTCAAACACCCATAGAGTCATCCGATCGGAGGCCAATGATGAAAACCTCGCGTCGAACACGAAGAACCTGCCATTGAGGCATGCAGGCTCCAAGGTACCTGAAGGGATTCTCTAGGTCACTCCTGGATAATGAGCTGAAGTCGACAGGAAGTGATCTTTATCGAAGGTGGGCCATAGTGTTTCCCACATCATCGACGCGAGACGGGAAGAGACAAGTTTGTTTTACGTGAAATATCAGAGGGAGGTTATACTTGTAGAGGCCAACTTCTCTTGAACATATCGGCGGCACAACGACGGATTTGGAAGTATTTGGGGGTCAAATGATCAGAAGTCGTAACGAAAGGACAATGAGCAGATGAGTGGCCAAACAGGATAACCCAAACCCATGGAGGCAAAAGTGAAGCGAGATGAGATGTCCCCACCCAGACACGAATGTAAACAGTGCCATGTTCAGGAGCGACATACTGCCGATGACGACGATTACGGTTCCTTTATTTCCCCCGCCATTTCTGGCGAGTACCCCGATTATTTTTGGATGACAAGCTTGACGGGGATAGCATATGCTTGGAGAGCGTCATTTCGATGAAGCTCGATGTCATTCAGTTTTAACGAGCCTGACAAAGGAGGAGCTCGGCGCCTTTTCATGTTTAGAGAGTTTGAAAAGACAGCTGAAAAGGAAACTCTAGGGGGGTGCTTTTTCATAAAGTTGTGTCTCTCGAGCTCGAAAAAGTATAAAACGATGCCCGAAAGAACCGCCCGATCATTACGACCAAGGAGTACTTTTCGTAAGTAGTGGCTTCGACCCGAAAAAGTAAAAAAGCGGTCAGAAGCACGTCGTTTTGGAACCAATAATGAGTGTGAAACGACAAACACCCGGCAATCTTTTTTGGTTTAAACGGTCGAAAAAGAGCTTTAAAAGCGACCGCCTCTTATTCCTTTTAGACGAGCTGAGAGGGGCTCGGCAATCTTTTCTTGTTTTGTGTCGGAAAAGAGCTTAACGACGACATTTTTGGGGATCAAGTGTATAGAAATCTACCGCGACCATGTTGGTTTCGAGGACCTGCACATGACAAATACCCGTATAAACCTGTTCGATACGTCGAAAAATCACAACACAATATGCATTAAGACATAATTTAGCACATCTAGATGAGTTTATGGCAAAATTATAGTAAAAAACCCACATTTACAAAGAAATTTGACCAAATTTGGAAATGTTACTATAAATAGGAGGTTTGTAAAACCATTTTTACCATTTTACCATTGGAGCTCTAGAGGACGTGAAATTACTACAAAGTTGACGGAGCTGATTCTCCCTCATCTGGACGTTGATTTCCCGACCGCTTGTTCCAGGTAGGTTCCTCTTGCCCTGCCTTGCATTTTGATTATGTTTTTATCTGATTTGACCGCAAGATTTGGCCATTTGGCCAAGATCTTTGCGCGTTGGAACGCTCTCAGTTAGCACGGATTTCCCTATCGGGTCCGCGCTGATCGGGTTTTCCAACACGTAGCCCGTTCTAGGTCAGCGCGGAAAACCTGTGTCCTTCCGCACTGGCCCAGTGAAAAATACACAGGGCGGCCATTTCCATTGCGACTGTTTTAGAAACAGTCGCGCTGGCGCCGAGACATATCAATTTTTAAAATTTAAATGCTTTTTCCCACATGTAAGTTTCTAAATGGGTCTTGGGTGCTTTTGCAGGGCACCATGGCTTTTACTTGGCAGGAGAGGGACCACGACAACGAGGATGTTGCCGCTTTTGCTGATGCCGGATGCCGCAATGCCATGCGGGCATGCGGTTTGCTGAAGTTCTTCCTTACTCCAAGACTGAGAGCTCAGCCAGACCTGCTGGAGTTGTTGATCAGGGCGTGGAACCCAGTGGATGGAAAATTCACCATCCAGGGTCGAGACATTGAATTCGACTCCAGTGACATATATTTTTTGACTGGGTTGTCTCGCTGAGGTTCGGTGCCCATTCTGGAGGGGCAGCGCCCTAGCGACGAGACGCTAGACCGATTGATGGCTCGTGTCTGCCCACAGGCAGTTAAGACGCGGAGTGGGAAGTGCAGTATCCCATCGGTGGGTGTCGGTGAGCGTGCCGAAATAGTTCTCCATACCATCCTTTTCCTGGTCACGTGGGCAGCGGGGAGCCTGGCGAACCATGAGGCCTCAAAGGCCAATCTCTTACTTACTCTTGATTGCTTGGAGCCCATGATCTTTAACTAGGCGGCGGCTGTGACGGAACAACATGAAGAGGAAACTGAACAACTGTCGATGCGGAGAGTCAAAGCAGTTCGGTTATGGTTCTCTTCTGCTCCCACTGATGTTCGAGCGGGTGCCGGCCCTCCAGTTGCAGACCATGGTGTTAGACCCGCCGCGCAATGCGCGGGAGACGAGGGCCACCAAGTGGTCTGGAGTCATGCCTTGCGGAGGTGGTGGACGTTCTGTGTCCTGGGGCCTTTGTTTCAGAGAGTGGTTGGAGCGCCAGGTCATCTTTGTCGAGGACTAGCCGTATGCCGGTGTCGACTTCCGAGGAGATCCGAATATGCCGCTACCTGCTGGAGAGCAGTGGGACGACGGAGGTATGACACTTGATTTTTCATTTTTGTTTATATGATGTTTTTGTATTTTTGATGTACATGTCTTAATATATATGCTCTTGCTGTGCAGATGTTGGACCTACGAGACCCCTCGGCCTAGCTCCAGAGGCGCGGAGGGTAGATCAGGGTGCTGGCGCCTTGGCTTTGGCTCCCGCGGGAGGTGACCAGGCGGAGACGGTGATCCACAACCTGGAGGGGTTGCTAGCAGGGATCCCTGATTACCAGGGGATCGAGGAGGTTCCCTTAGCTGCACAGGTTCATACAGTGGGTGTGGAACCCAGGATGCACCGTTTATTGAGGCGGGTGGCATGAGCGGCGGTGGTCTACAGAGAGCATGACCCACCACAGTAGTCGCCTAGGTTTTGTTTCCACTGTTTTTATTTTGAGAGACATATGTCTCAGATGTACTGAGAACACTTGAGACACATACATTTATTTTTGAGCGCCTTAGTGCGCCACCCGATATATATATATATACATGGTGTTTTATTGTATCTTATGCTTCTTATGTTTATGAATTTACATGTTTCGCAAATGTCTATCTAATACATAGTTAGCCAATGCATCAGTTACAGCATTAAGTCTTCTTGGAATGTGATGATAAGTAATGTAATCAAAATTTCTTTCCAATAACTTAACACGTAAATACAACCTTAATATGCGATGGTCTCTGACGGAATATTGTCCATTGAGTTGGTGAACCACAAGCTGTGAATCCAAGTTTACAAGCAACGAGCGGATTCCGAGGTTAATCGCCTCGGCCAATAGTTCAATTACAGCGCTATATTCAGCTACATTGTTTGTCGTGCAACCTAGACATACACCTTGAATGTCTACCAACTCACCATGAGGATCGTAGATCACCCATGCTGCAGACGACAGATTGCGAGTGCTGCGGGAAGCACCATCAGCGAAACCAACGTAAGGTGATCCAGACATCTGTTTAGAAGCAAAAGACACGATAAGCAGCGATCACGCCGGCTCACTACGACAAAAATCAAAACAAACACACACACACACAAAACACACTTGAAAAAAGCATATGCATGTAAAAATAAATGAGGGAGTGCCTGGACTTAGGCGTAATATTTTTTAAGATATAGCCCATTACGGGGCCGGTCCAGGGGATTGCCTTCGTAATCAATCAGCTCGTAGGCACCTTTTTGTAGAACTCTTTTTACAATGTAGGGCCTGTGCCACATTGGCTCGAGTTTGCCTGCTCCTAGCTTATCACTAGCTTGATCGTAGAGCAGGACCAAGTCACCTTCAACGAAAGAGCGAGGATTAACTGAGTTGTCGAAGTGAGTTTTTACTCGCTTCTTTTGAGCTTCTATAGCAAGGGAGGCTAGACGACGTGTCTCATCTAGTCTTTCCAGGTAGAGAA
>APFE031707253.1:81366-106699 GCA_000404065.3 Pinus taeda | reverse complement strand
ACTAGAAGATGGAGTAACAGGTTTGGATATTTGAGGTTCTTCACCTATATCACCGGCAGATGTAACACTACCAGTAAGTTCGGAAACCTCAACAGCTTCAGGATCGTATCCTGTTTCTAAACCTTGGTAATCCGGGTGGACTACCAATGACGACTCTCCTTCTTCAGGTGAAATTATTCTACTGCCAACAGGAGTGACAAGGATTTTTAATCCTTCGTAATGAGACGGGACCTCTTCAAGAGGGTCACCCCGTAATCTACGGGATCGCCTCAACAAATCGGCCACAGTAACAACTTCAGGAGACTCACCCCGAAGTCTACGGGAGCGTCTCGGTGATTCAGCCATAGCTAAAAACTTTTAACTACTACACACGAAAACAAAATAAAATCCCAAGAAAAACACCTAAAGTCGCTAAAGAACCAATCAATTTTGAAACATACGCCTAAAGAATCTAGGGTGTCAAACCAAACACAAACAGTAAGCTTCTGGACCAAAAACACTAGTTGCTGATGAAATCCAACCTCGTAGGATTCAGTACAGAAATAGCGGGTGGAACAGTTACCCCGGCAACCTGCTTAATGAATAGACTGGACCAAGTTCCCCCACTTTAACCGTCTCGAGTGAAGTGAACCCCCCAGAAAATCCAAGTGAGTCTAGCCGACGTCTGCTCCAGGTACAGTGGGATCTTCCCTCCACCGTCACCTTGGGTAGAATCCTAAGATAATGGTCACTAAGGTCACCAAAAACAACAAATACACCTAGGGGAACAGTCTACACTCCAACAGCACGCAAGGGCAGAGTATCAAGCTCAATCCCCTTATCGGCTCCTTGACAACAATCCAAGGTTTACCGATAAGTGACCCCTCACTCCTCGACAATAATCTGAGGTTTACCATTTGTAATACGTGCGTGTCTGGCGTCATTACCAACGAGGGGGGATTGATCCCCTCACTGGTTCGGACACGAGCTCGTGCTTCTCCTTTAAGAGGAGCTTTCCCAGAGTATAAATGCAACAGCTGGATTTATCCTATCACAAGATAAGCTACTTGTTTGGTTTTGTAGTCTTGGAGAGTTAATTACTCTCCTACTCCAAGACACTAATCTGATCTATATCGATGCTTCAGAGCCCTAGTAAAAGAAAAAATTGCTAAGTTGATTTTACTTTAAGCGTTAATTTTATGGCTTTTCTTTAAGACAAAAGGTAGTGGAGATGAAACTGATGGTGTGTAGACGCGACTCAAATCCACTAAAAAGATGCACCTAGGATGATTTACACTACTTTTTCTTTTTCAATGAATTCCCTGGCTAAGAGAGTTGGAGAATGCAAACTTTGATAAAAGCAACTTTCTTAACAGACAATCAAAGAAACAATCTCTTTATCTTTTCCAAGCATACAACACATGACCACTCATTACTTGCACGAAAATTCCTTTTTCTTTCAAAAAATTCAAATGCTACTTAAAAAAAACTTTGCAAAGGAGATGTTTTTGTACTTTTCCTATTTAACAAAGCATATAAAACTATTTTAACAAAAGCAATTTCAAAATTTATAAAAATCTATGAAAAACTCACTCAAAAGCAAATCAAAAAGAAATTTACCTAAAAGCAAATCTAAAGAGGCAAAAGCCTACTAAGATGATTCCAGGTTGTTTTAATCGGTAACAATCAAACCAAGGACCAATTCATGTAGAATCATAAACCAGTCAAAAACAAAAATCAAACTCTTTTGTTCTTTTCTTAAGAATGAAATTCACAACTTCAATCAACAAGCTTCTTCGAAATTCCGCAAAGAGACAACACAAAGGTAGGTTGCTCACACAGGTAGACTTTATGACATGTCCGACTCCTAAGAAGACTGATAAAACCAGAGAGATCCAAGGTTTCACAACTTCTAAAGTCAAAGTCACTACAGGACCAATGTAAAAATCAAACCCTAAGGCTAAAATTTCAATGAATTTCACTAAAACTTTCGATACTAATGGGACAAGTTCAAGTGAAGATTTTTGACAGACAACCAGTGGATCTGGGCAGTAAAGACTAAGAAAAACAAAATCTAAAGGGAAAAAGGGGATAAAATTGAATTTTTCTAAATTTTAACAGGGTACGCAGGCAGCCTGTTTAACCAGGTGTGTCCACGCTCTGTGTGCAAATATACAGTGCATACAGGTACGCACTGTGTCTAACTCAGAGGGTGCGTACTACTCAAAAATGAAGAAAAACTAAATTATAACTCAACTCTAAGCTAACCCACCCAAAAACACAGTCAAGCATTCAAAAAACAAAAAATAAAAGACTCTTTTCAGATCAAAGTAATACTCAAAGGAAAAATCAATCACATCAATGGAATCCCCAATGGAGTCGCCAATTTGTCATGCGGAAAGAGTTATTTTTGCTGAGAAAACTAACCTCCCTAGGAGTCTAAGGCTGTCTAGTGACAAACAAGACAATTAAGAGCAATCCTTCTCTAAACATGCATTATCCTATGAGAAACCAAGTGTTTTTCGATCCTACCTGAAGTCCAACGCTCGTTGTAGCAGTCTAGCCTCGTCGATCCAGATGAGCTCCTCCTTCACTTTAAGACCTGCATACACTAACAAAGCAAACGATTACATAAAACCTGAATATTCCATAAAACAAAGCATATTCATCACATAGACCAAGGAGTACATGAAATAATTCATTAACAACAAATCATTGAGAAGAATGGACTTATTTGTATTAAGGAATAAAAAAAGGAACCATTACAACCTGAGCCTTGGTGTTGTGCAAGTTCCTCCCAGGGTCCAGCAAGATTTTCCTCTACTTTGACAAGCTCACCACTTCCAAATGAAACAAGAAAGGATGGTAATCTCTCCTCACAAGTTTACAAGGAAGTCCTAATTCCAGCAGCATCTACCCTTTGGAATGTTCTTTCAACCTCCCCTCCTCTGGTCCAAGTCTGTATTTATAGTGTTCTAGAGGAAGTTATTCAGTTCCAACATCAATGGGATACTCCCTCTTTTGGATGGGGTAGCTCCTCTCTTGATGGGATAAGTTCCTCTATCATAGGGATGCATGAACCATCTGGAGGCGCTCAATACACGTCAAACACTCTTCTAGAAAGCTCTAGAAGTGACCACAAATAACTTTTTAAGATGAAACTCGCGCCTTTTGACCTTTACAGGAGTACACACCCATCCCTTGACTTACAAAGCGTACAAGTACGCAAGTACAATGAGTTTAGGATGCGTACACGCAGGCAAGGTAGAGAGAACCTGCGTACCCAGAGATAAACATGATTTTTAATGACTTTCTCTCTTTGTTGAAGTTTGACATGGAAAGTAGAGGTATAAGGCTTGACAAGGAGGATAATATGACTATTGAGGGAGCCATATTAACTGCAGATAGTCATGGTGACAAATTTCAGTGTAACACAAACATACCCAATTATACATTCCCAGAAGCCCATCCATTCCCAAACATTATACATTTCTGCCATGCATGTTACATACCTAGCTAGAGGGCTATAATTTCCCAAAAGCAAGACTTCTTATCTTCAATTACTACCGGGTCTATCAACTAGATGCTTCAAATCCAACCTAGCCACAATTTGACTCCTTTGTCCATTGCACACTTGTTGGACCTGTACACCACATTAGACCTAGCTAAGATCAAGCAAATTTTTCAGAATTTCATCATTGAGGAGCGCCATACTCCTAAGGAAATTCCACCCTATGTTTTTCCTATCTTTTGAGAGACTCGCAGGAGAATAATCTAGATTATCTCATGCATCCCATGATTCACATCTGACTATTTTGGGGATGAAATAATCATGTCCTTCTTGTCCATTTTCACTCCAGGCTAGCCTCCTTCCATTATGTATGATTATGTGCAGTTCATTGCAGACATAATGCATGAGCAATTCACTAGATTTCCCACTAAAAGATTCTTCAAATACTCTTCAGTATTGTTTCATATGTCCTTGTATTACCAAACATACAAGTTCCCAGTGAAAGTTCAGAAAATAGATACCAGAGGAAAGGAAGGATCATTCATCTACTAGACACCCCTAGTCCACAAGTATAACACAACATTCACATACACAAACTTCATAGAATGTTTTGTCCACCGTGTCATGAACATGTTGACTTCTAGCACTCAACCTATAATTAGTACTGAGATCAAGAGAATATTGCATCTAGTGAATAATAGCAAAGTAGGAGACTAGTACCTCTACCTGAATCATACTAAAATTAGGATCTATGGCTATGAATTACCCCCTACAAATTGCCTAAGTATCTTCCAATGGGATTATTTTCCTTGGAATACTTCAGGAAAATGATAGGTATGGATGAGGTCCAGTTCCTAGCTGCTAGGAAGAAAACACAGTTTAAAATGAAAAACCAAATGGGCCCTTTCATCTACAACACCAAAGAGTTTGGGCCTGAAGCTTATAAGATACTCCAATAATTCGAATTCAAGAATAGTTTCATTTGGCATTATGACCCTCATGGGGTTATGAGAAAACTCATAGAAAATGTTAAGATTGGACCTTAAATCAACTACCCCATGTCTGACATTGAACAATATGCTAATCAATCATAATGGGTACAGAACACATTAATAGATAAGGACAACACATAGGTGGAAGTGGAGAACAGCTTAATTGACTTGGAGAAACAATTTTACCAAATTTGTTTCTTGCAAGTCCCAAAGTTGGAAGAGCCCATGAATATCCCTCCCATGATTTAGACTCCTATCAATGAGAAGAAGAATCCAAAAACAAATAGGGAGGAAGCTTCAAGATTTGTTATCCGTACAATTGATCAACACTTCCAAATAAGTAAATGGCACAAATCGACTCATCTATCTGAACATGAAGAAGACATTGCATCGGCAGAAATGATTGATAATGATGTAATGGGGAAAGGACTAGACAAACAAATAAAACTACTCCATCAACAGAAACACAACAGCCCTCCTCTTCAAACACCTAGATTATAGAGAGACGTAAGAGTTTGGAGGTGTCTTCCTTTATTAGGCCAGCTCACAAGGAAGTAGATATCAAGGAAAGATTCAAGGAGATCAAAATGAGCAATGAGAAGCTGAAGGCAGACACTTATGCCAAGTACATGCAGATGACACCACCAAACAAGAGCAGATTGATGTCTTAGCTAGGGATTTGAATCTCGTAGATGAAATATAATTTCACAAGCAGGTTGGAGAGATGACATAACCCACCATCACAACAAAAGCAATGGCAGCATTCAAGCTCAAAGAATCATTAAACAATGTGACAGCCCAGTACGAACTGGAAAAAGCCTCCTCTAGTTCCAAAGATACAAGGATCAAATCCTTAGAAGACCTGGTCATTGTGTTGGGCCATGACCCAAAGGACATCAAGGCTACTGAACAGTTCATTAAGAAGAAAAATCAAGACATTACAGCCCTTAAGAAACAACTCAAGTTGCCTCAGTCACAACACCCTCAAAAGAAAGAAGTCCTAGGAAGCCAAACAAATCATGAGGAGATGATGGACTTGGTGCTGTAACTTAATGACTAGTTGAAGGAAATGGAAGAAGAAATAGATAGCTTGATCCAGTTCAAACAAGCTACTCTAGGTAGTGTTCCTTCAGCTGTCATTCCTATAGAGACCACAGTTATTCCTTACACATTCACAACAACATTATCTCCCATTAGTCCAATGGTCACTGCATTGCCAGTAGCAACAACAACTACATTAACATCGACATCAACAACAGCAGGTACCACAAGTGATGAAACAAAGAGGTTGGTTAAGGCAATTTAATAAATGTTCATTTAGACCAGTGAAATGGACAAACTAAAATAGAAACTTACCAGCCTAGAGATAGATTGTAGGTTAGCCTAGATCATGCACAAGGATGAACAACATAAGGCTACCAAAATGAATGAGAGAGTGAAAAACGTAGAGAATGAATTGACACTGATTGAGTTGTTGGGAAAGGCCAAGCAATTATTATGGGTCAATATCATCAACTCTATCAATGATATTTGGCCATCTATCCAGTTCATTTTTGAAAAGATAGACTTGATCAAACAGGCTATAGAATCCATCCAGAAAGTCAAAGTAGAACATGGAGAAATGTCGGAGGAAGCAATAAGAATTATCCAATTCCTCAACTCCAAGAACAAATATCAGCTATAAGAACTTGACATACCTGATAGGATAGGTACCATTTTGGAAGTCAAGAGGGTCTTAACTAAGAGAGGTTTAATGTTAAATTTAGAAGATAAGTGCCAAACAATGCAACTAGCCGTTGATAGGTTTATGACCAAGTTTGAAATTTTGAGAGAAAACGGACTACCTAGTCCCTTAGTCATAAATGATAAGTTGGTGACACAAGAGGACTACAACAAGAAAATCAGGTAAGTGGTGAAAGAAGAGGCAAATACCTCATCAATTACTGGTATACCAACTAGCAAAGTATTATACGAGACTCTTTTGAAAATCTGTATTACCTCAAGCATGAGGTGAAAAACTTATATATCAATAAGCCTACTTTTGTAAAAAATTTAGAGGCTCATGAGGTATATAGGAAAATGATAAACATCCAGTTACTAGATTAAGAAACATGACAAAAACTGAATGATTTGCTATAATAAAAACACAGTAGATTATAAAATGTAAATTATAAGTGTATAGTAAGAAGTAAATGAGCATGGTAAAAGGATGAAGATAGATCAACACAACCAAAGTGTATCAGGCGAAAGAGTATCAAATGAAAGGTGAAAGCCAAACAACCTACCAGCATAAACGACCAAAAATCAAAGCATAATAGCCAGTAGAACCAAAATAACAGGGACAGCATGAAACAACTCAATAGTTGTCTCTCTCTTCTTGCAAGAAGATATTTCCATTTCCTATATTAATTCTCAAATTAGTTTGAGATATTTTGTAATAAGCCTTTTGTATAAATACTTCAAAATTTGAAGTATTACTTATGGATTATTTTACATTTTCAGAGTTATTTTGATCTTAAACCTAAGGGTGATTGTACTATTTTCAAGTTAGCAGACTAGAGCAAGTAATAAAAGCATTTCACTACAAGATTCATGAGATGAGCCATTTGTAGTGAAGTACATTATTTGTGTTATTGTGTTACCTTTCTTTTGTGTTTTCATAATATTAAATGTGTTATAAAATAAAATAAAATAAAAATTAACTGGAAATATCATATGGTACTTGTTTAATTACACTTTGTTTTGCACAATAATTTATTTAAATGTTTTCTTTTCATACCCAGATCTGAGAATCCTTGATTGCTCTACCATCTTGGTTGAATTCTTCTATTTCTTCCAAAGTCCGGTCTAGGGAACCCTTAATTGCTCCTTGGAGCCAATCTGAATCCATTCACCATTTAGCCTCTGAGATCTGCATTGACTCATCTATCTTGCCCTATAGACAATGTTCTTAAAACCCAATCCACTCTTATCTATCAGACATCAGACTCCATAGCCCAATGGTATAATCCAATCCTCTTTCCATCTAAGTGATCCCACCACCAAATTTTCAAAACAAAACCCAAGTGCAATCAATAACTAGCCCAAAATCGTTTTAAATAAAACAAATTTAAATCTTAAAGAGAGAGCCCTCTCTAAGCATCAGGAAGGCTAGGTCCTGATCTCCAAAAGTGGTTTGTTGTTAACTTTGGTTTTTATTTCTTCTTACTTCAAAAGAATTATCAGAGTGCTAACATTTCTGGTGACCATACTAGGGACTCGATCCTCGGTCTCATAGAACTTTAAAGAAACCTTAAATTAAATCTTGAGCTCCTTAAGTTCATTATCCGAAGTAAAATTCCAATAAAAAATAAAAAATAAAAATAAGAATTCATAAAAATAGTTTAAAAACTTAAAGTTCTAGCTTCTAAGAAGATTCATTATGCTAGGGAAAGCCCAAATCCAAACCCTGCAACTATAGTTGATGATCTAGATAGAATTCTAAGAAAACCAAAAAACCAAGAATCTCAGACAAGTAGTAGCGAGCTAGCCAGAACCAATTCTCCCTGAGGAGTTGTCAACTTTAGAGGAAATCCCTTTTGATTTGTCATTTGACCTCTCACTATTTGGAAGTAAATTTGAGAATGCTATCCATGAAACAAACTTAGACCCTGAGTTTACTCAAGCAAATTGAATCAAAAAGGGTTATCCATCCAAATTTAGATAAATTTGCCTTGGACACTTTTGACAAATTAGAAGCTTTGACCTCTACGTTGATTAGAAATATAGATAGTGATTACCTTTAGCAATTGGTTGAGCTAGCTTCCCTTACTATTACTACCTGTCAAATTTCTGCAGAGCCTTCATTCACTTTAAATACCCCTTCTTTTACCACAACATCACAAATTGTATCTACCACAATCGAATCACCTAAACGAGTTATTAATCAATCATCTTCATCATCATCTAGTTCACCTTCATCAGTTTCAAGCCCTTCTTCAAACACCACAACTTTACCCCCAAGTCCAACCAAAATCGTAGCAATGGCAAACCGATATGCTAGTCTTGTTACACATATCCAACTCCATCACATGCCTACAGATTATCAGATTAAGATATTCTTGTTGTATGCTACTGGTCATTACACTAGAGAGAAGCATGTAAACAAGATGTTTGAATTTTTTGAATTGCATGAAATAGGTGTCCAAATGAGATTGTTTGCCCAAACTTTAACTGGGGATGTTAAGAAATGGTTCAAAGCCTTTCCTACCAACCATATTACAAATTTAGCTAATTTTCAAAGTTTATTCATTAATAGATGGGAGAGAAAGAAAAACCCATTGCAAATACTTTCTGAATATGACAATATTAGAAGAGCTCATAATGATTCAATTCAAGACTATTCCACTAGGTTTAATAATATCTACAATGCAATTCTGGCCAAAATTAAGCCTCCACCTGACCTAGTATTAATTAAGTTTCCTCATGGTTTTGATGTTGACATGTCATACCAGCTAAGGGAAAGAAACCTTAAAACACTTGAACAAATGTAGACAAATGTTGTTAGTGTATAAGCCAACCTATTAGCTAAGAAAGCATGAATGAGAAATGAAAATAAAGTTGTATTTAAAGAGGAAGCTTCAAATTCAAATGGAAAAGTATATTTTTTAGCTAATAGTTTAGAAAGAATCATGGATAGGTTAGAGAACATGGAGAGGAAAAATCAATGGGAGAATCAACAACAACAACACCCAATAAGAAACCAAAATTTTAGGAAGAACCCTAATGCTACAAAAAATACTACACCAGATTAACACATTAGGACCCCTTGTAAGAAAACTATGTTGAGGATTCACAGAACGAAGAAGTAGAGGATGATCCATAGAATGGGAGTTATATATGCTTCAACTGTTGCAGTTAGAATCTGGTGAATCGTTTGATTTTAAACAGGGATATGAGTAAGATATATATGAGCTACATAAACAATATAGCTTGAGAAGTAAGAAGAATAGCGAGACTCACATTAAAAGATCCATCCAAACCTAGACTAAGATAATAAAAGAATATCCAGTTAATAAAGTGTTGCAAATCCTTCCTAGGGGAACACCAGAAACTTCAACCCCTAAGATTGTAGATATAACCTCCACTGAAACCCAAATAGAGACAATTACTGAAAACAATCAAAATAAAGAGAAATCAAGGCAAAACAGTAGAAACATAGACTAAAATTCCTACCACTAAGAAACATAATAAGGACACTCAAATTGCACATATTAACGAAGATCTAAATCAAACAAACAATCCTCAGCTACCTTTCAACATCAAAAATGAAATAGAAAAATGGAAGATATCAGTTCCTTTGACCAAACTAGTAAAGAATGAATTTTATCGGTCACAAATAACTGAGACTTTGAATATAGGAGAGGGAGAGGCCTTTGTTAATTTGGATGATGACCAGCCTGAATATAAAAGTTACACATAAACATTCATGGTAAAATGTTGCATAACGTTATGTTGGACTCACAGGCATCCCACAATTTTATGCCAAAGGCAATAATGGAAAGAATCAACCTAGACAGTACTAGGCCTTATAAGGATTTTTTTCTTGACTCGATTAAGGTTAAATGCCTTGGTCTGACCAAGGACTTATGTGTGACTCTTGTCTAGTGCCCTGCAAAGAGCATTCTAATGGACATTGTAGTTGCAGACATCCCACCAAAATATGGAATGTTGCTATCTCACTCATGGGGAGGAAAATTGTAGGGATCCTTGTAGTTGGATATATCTTATGCCACCGTATTTATTTTTGATCAACCAAGAAAATTATATAGGGAGACCTTGATGAAGTACATGATTAGTAGTGACGAGAAGCCACAAAAATTTCCCATATATTCCATGCATTCAAATATGGACTCTTTCATCTTATACAATATAGAAAATGATAAGAAGGAAATCACAGCTAAAGACCTTCAGTACAAAATAGTTGACAACGAGAACATATTTCATGACTCACTTTGGCATTTAGACTTTCATGGGTATGTTAATAGATTAGGGGTTGGTGTAGGAATGTGGGTCATTAATATAGAGAATAATCATGTTGAGGGAAATGCTTACATATTGAAATTCAAATGTACCAATAATATGGCCGAATATGAAGCCCTAATTATAGGGTCACAATTGGTTAGGAAATTGGTAGCCAAAAGAGTTTCCATCATGGGAGACTCGAAGTTGATTATCAAATAGATCAATGGTGAATACTCTGTGAACAACCCTAGGCTTGGTCGATATAGCGATACTATTTTAGACTTGATCAAGGATCTCCTCGAATCAAACTTTGTTGCAATTCCTAGAAAACAAAACATGCAGGCCCACGGTCTAGCCACCTTTTCTAGTACTTGTAAAATGCCATTTCAACCAAACCACCAGTACACTGCAGAAGTCAAACATAGGCCTATGATACCAGATAACCTCAAGTATTTGCAGATTTTCTCCCAAGACTCTTAGATCTATGATTTCATGAACAATGAAGGTGAATTTTAGAATTGCAAGATAGATACCGATTGTACAATAGTGTTGAAGCCCCGAAAAGCGGGTCGACAACAAGGGGGATACCCACCCGGTCTGGACCTTGGTTGGAAGCTCCTTATCCGTTTGGTATAGCGAGTCCGACTGGGGATAACAGGACCAGTTTCCCGATCTAGGGTGTGTGTATGTGTAGAGTTGAATAATGCTGATCTAAGAGTACTTTAAAGCTAATCTAATTCAGATTCTTTAAACTAACTCTATAATATTGTAATCTAATGAGAAACAACACATCTAATCTACGCTAACCCGGGATGTATTTCTTCTATTATGCGATCTAAAGGGATTTCGAACAATAACTAGTAATAAAGATCATTCAGCTATCATAAGAATAGAAACCATTTAAGATAAACCACTTTGCATAAGAAGTTAGGCAAAACAATTGTGAACAGTATATCGCATAATAAGCTATTCATATGTCAGACATAAACAATATGACTCCACCGTACAGAAGTGCCAAATGGTAACCCACACATTCATACAATGACATATAAACAACTGAAAACTATAAATCAATTCAAGAATACAAGCACAAATGGTCAAGAGATAAAAGTACCATTTATGACTGGTTCCACTCATAAGCTTCAAGCAACAATGATTTATCTCTCCTTGTTTTAACATCTACTAAGAGTACAGAAGTGCAACATCAGTAGCACATACCAAACGCAAACATTAATAAACCTTTATCCATCCATTCATTAAAACCACCTCCGAGGGCGCAAAAGTGCATGTTCTGAGGACGAGTTTTTGACAAATCTCTGGAACCTTCTCTAAATGCCTCAGAAGGGTTTAAATAATACTAGCTAATTAACTTGATTACATAAATTTAGGATCCAGTTTTCAAATGACCGTCCTTCTAATAAAGCAAACTTATTTCTAAAAATTAAATCTGACTCTGAACTATTTCTGTATTTTCTCCTCAGTACTGTAAGCATGCAACATTTGACTCGGAAGAGTCGGCTGGTTGCCCTCCCCTTTTGTGTGTGCTATAAAAATAGAAGTAACAAGAGCTGGCACCACTTTCTCGTAAACTATAAGATATTTTAGAGAATCTTCCTCTCACTGGATATATTCACTGCGTGTATAATTGGTAATAACGCAAATTTCCCACAAACTGATTTTTCTTTTGCTATTTCGGTTTCTGCCTTTGCGAACGACTTGGTGAGTCAAAATACTTTACTTTCTGAACAATTCTCTGGATTGAAAACTGCCTCCATTCTTCATTCCGGGCTTTTCTCGCATGTAAGTTTCAAGTCTTTCTGTAATCATGCTGCTTTTGTGCGCCTTTGATTCTGAGCTTTAGATGACCTATCGGCATCAACATCTGTTGAGTGATACTCTGGAATCTGTAGTCCTATCGTATGCGGCACCTGTTTCTGAAGAGATTTCTTCTCTATTCTCTGAGCATTGGCGCTTTCCCCTTTTCCTTAGATGTTTCCTGCATATTGCTTCATGTTATTTCCTGTTTTATAGTTTACGCAAAGGAAAAGAGTAATGGTAATAAATATTGACATGAAAGCTTCAAATCTTATGCATGTATAATTATGACATTCACAGCGAATTGACCCTTCGAAAAACAAAAAGCAGTCATTCTTGGATACTTTGGCGTACAATCATTAATTTCTTTTTTAAGGCATGTGCTTAATTTTGATTAATGGGCAGCTTTCCTTGAATACTGTGCCGAGGAAAATTCGCGCTTATCGCAGATGGTATATCACAGATTGTGTTATAGTATCGTGGCATCGCAATATTGGATCATCGCAGATCGCAGATCGTAGAAATTAGTCATTGTGTGCTACTTTACGCGATGTTGCGATATGCGACGTCGCACATCAGCCGTCAGAGATTTCTTAAGTTTTTCTTTTAAGAGCGCTTCATAGTGGATGCGATGCGATTATTTTCGCATTGTTCCTTCGTAGTTTATTATGCTCCTAAAAGAAATGTTTCATTGCTTTGTCGCGATAAAACTTTAAGGAGTTAAAAACGAAAATGTTCCTAAAAATGTTTGTTTTAATTTTTATTAAGGGTCCCCATTTGCTTGGTGTTATTGCTAATATCAAACAAAGAGGGGGGTTATTGGTGGCCACAACAATGGTGATTCACTGGGAAGAACGAGTTATCTCTGATTTCTATTGAATTTTAACTTCCGAAACAGAAAAAATTTCATAAGTCTAAACTTTGTTATGGAGAGATAGAGTACATTATGTCTTATCCTATCAATGATATTTTGTTTCAACCCTTCTCTATTCCAATCATTCGTTTCCTAAGGCTTAGTCCTTGCATTTACACTAGCCATTACTTGGTCTTTTAAAGATAAAATAAGGTCATCTCTGTTATGTTGGCAGTTTAAAATATGCTCATTTACCGTAGGTAGTCCCTCTGCTACCAGCAGGCGTCCATAGCCTCGACAGGGTTACATGTTACCCTGCAATGATCCTTTATCCTCCTTAAGGCTATCTACAACTTTTTGAGAGAAAAACCCATTTTGAATCTTTTTCTTTTTTATTCTCTAAAGAACAATGTCTTGGTTTGGTGGCCAAATTATGACACCGTCATTCACTTGATTTACACTTTTGCTGAACAAGTTGGCTCGTGATGAGACCCCTTGTCTTTTGATTGCAACAATATTAATCCGTTGCCCCGTTTTGGTGGACAGTATTGGCAAAGTCAGCAAGTTATAATATATGTGATCATGATAAGCCAGCTCGTGATGAGAGCTCTTATTCTTTGAGATACAGTGTTTTCTCGGATTGTTTCTCTGAATGCTGCGATTTTCTTTAGTAGGGAGGAAACCATTGTGTTTCCTTAAGAAAGCCCTGGACAATAATAATAGAGTTTGGAAATAGCAGTTTTATAGAGAATACTCATTTTATTATTGATACCTTTCATTGTGCTGATATAAAACAAGTTTTTTGCCAAAGGTTGCTTTCATAAAAAAAATTGAAGTTGGAACTAGTATCATATTTAGGCTAAAGTTTTAACTCTATCCGTCAATAATAAAGATCAGATTTTTTGAAATTTATTTCTATTTGTACAAGCGAAAAATCAAAATCTAACAAAGAATTTGGTGTCCTTTTTGCATGAACTCCTATAGTAACCATCTACAACTGGTTTTATTTATAAGAAAGAAGAAACAAAAAGCTATCCTACAAAAAATAGAAGAATAATCTTCTATGGAAAGTTTATTTTCAGGATCTGTCCATTAACTAGCAAAGAATCCTTTCTACCTGCTAAATCCTGAAACACAAACATTGATGGGCCTATGAATTCTACAATCTGAAAAGGACCAAGCCACATTTTCTAGAATTTTGTATGTTTGCCCTTCTCTTCATGAGCCTTATCCCATTTCAAAAATAGATCTCCCATCTGAAAGTTTTTTCCGGTCATTATGCTTGAATCAAAAGAGGATTTTATTAGCGCTTGGTGATGGGCATGGGTTTTCTTAGCTTGTTCTCATTGTTATTCTAATTTAATTATTTCCATTTGTCTTAATTGTAAGGAGGAAGTAGATACCTCATCGATGTATTGTACTAAAGACAAGGAGGGGATCATCAAGTGAGTTGGAAGAACCACTTCCTTCCCATAAACTAAGTTAAAGGGAGAAGTGCCGATTGAAGCTTTCTTCGTTATTCTATCTGCCCATAAAGCATTTACCAAAGTTTTGTGCCAATTCTTCTGGTTCTCGTCAACTGTCCTTTTAATAATCCTGATTAGGTTTTTATTTGTTGACTCAGTGAGTCCATTTCCTTGCGGATAGTAGTGGGCCGAATATTTCAGTTTGAACCCTCTTTTAAGTGTGAACTCAGTCATTGCATTCCCAGAAAAGTATGAAGAATTATAAACAATCAGAGCCTTCGGCAATCCAAACCTTGTGATTATAAATGGATCAATGAATTCAATGATGTTTTCAGAATTAGCTGTCTTGAGAGGAACTGCTTCTACCCATTTAGTAAAATAATGAGTTGCCATGAGGATGTACCTACGCTACTTAGAAGAGTGAGGAATGATCTCACGTATTATGTCCAAGCCCCATTGACTGAATGGTTGCTCAATGTTTATCCGCTGTAGTGGCATGGACGGTTTCTTTTGTCTTCGTGCAGTGGTTTGGCAGATTTGGCATTTCCTCACGTAATTGTGTGAGTCTTTGAATAGTGTGGGCCAATAATATACCGCACGTAAGATCTTATGTGCGGTAGCATCTCCAGCATAATGTCCGCCTGCGGGCCCATCATGGAGTTCCTGCAAAACCTTTTCGGCTTCAGTTTTCTCAAGACACCTAAGAAGTACAGAATCATAATTCCTTTTAAACAGAACATCATTTATGAACTGATATTGTTTAGCTTTTAATCTCAGGGCTCTTTTCCTGGTGTGATCCAGGTGTGCTGGAGCATACCCGTTTTGAGATAATAAATGGTGTCAGCGTATAATGATTATGTATCGTTTAGGCTTACCTCATACGTTTGTACTTCCTCAGATGAGGTTTCAGGAATCTGCGATGCTCCAGCCAACATTTTACAGAAGACTTGACCTCTCACAATGCTCGCTGGTTTGATTTCAAGGTCGTATTCTTGTAAAGCAGTGATCCAATTTGCTTTTTTTTCACCCACATATTTCTGTATTAAAAGATTTCTTACCGCTGGAAACGGTACTATGACCTTGGTATGGGTTTTAAGTAAGAAAGGTCTGAAATATTTGATCGCTTTGAAAACAACATATGCCTGTTTCTCCACGTCTGAAATTAGAGATAAAAAATGCGATTGGAGCTTCCGCTTTCTCTTGATTCGCTTGAGTTAGAATCACGACATATGATTTTTCTGAGGCGAATGTGTATAAGATAAAAGATTCAGAAAAATTCGAGGTTGCTAAAGACAAAGCATTAATGATAGCTTGTTTGATTAGATTGAATGCTTCATGCTCATCTTGACCCCATTTGAAATTTGAATTCTTTTTTATCATGGTTTGCAAAGGAGAAAAAATTCTTGAAAAATTGGGACAAATCTTTTCACAAAATTGATTTGACCAAGAAAAGATTGCATGGTCTTTTTATTGTGAGGTAGGGATATTTCAGAAATTTCTTTGATTCTATTAGGTTCAATGTGAATACCAGATTTTGATACTATGAATCCTAGAATTTTTCCTTCACTTAATGCGAAAAAAGATTTCTTTGGGTTAAGTGAAATCCCATACCTTAAACATCGTTGAAAGATTTGTTTCAAGTCTCTCAGATGGTCGCTTCAATTCTTGGAGTACACTGTTATATCATCCAAATAAATCACTACGACTTTATTGACTAAACCCTTGAATGCGATGTCCATAGCTCTCTGAAATGTAGCGCCGGCATTGATCAAACCAAATGGCATCTCCCGATATGCGTATGTGCCCCATTTGGTTCGGAACATGGTTTTTAACTGATCGTCGGGATGTACCAGCACTTGATTGTATCCTGAAAATCCATCCAAAAAAGACATTAGTTCTGAGCCTGCTACTGCATGTAATATCTGCTCCATAGGAGGGAGGGGAAAATTGTCTTTTTGACAGGCTTTGTTGAGATTCTGAAAATTGATGCAGATTCTAATATCTCCACTTTTCTTTCTAATGAGTACCATATTGGAGACCCACCTGGAATGTTTGACGGGGAAAATTATTCTGGCCTTTAACAAATTATTCAGCTTAGTCTTTATTTGGTTTTCTAGATTGGGGTGGATTTTTCTGAGTTTCTGTTGGACAGGTTTTTCATTGTCAATCATAGGGATAGTATGTTGAATAATGGAAGTGTCGTATGTCTTCAGCTCATGCGTAATCCAGGCGAAAACATTTTTGATATTGTCTCAAAAGACGAACTTATATGCTTAGTTTTCTCTTCAGGGGCGTTAGGCCGGGCCTAGATTAACGTTTTGTGGTTTATCATCGGTTCCAGGTTTACTATCGTAGTTCAGAGTTGAACTATAGAGATAGAATTAGTAGACCTTTTAAGCCGAATTTTCAAAGCTATAAGTCTTCCAACTTAACCCCACCGATTTAGGTATAGCATTATCAGTGCTACTTTGTTGTATTTGTCGATCGTGGTGGTCTTCGTCAATTATTTGATTGGAGTAGGATCCTTAAGAGGTGAGGAAATTTACAATATCAGGATCGTCATTGAATACTCTCCAGTTTGTAATGCTGTCCGGGATGGACGGTCTAAAGATTAATTCTATCGAGAATCTATCTGGCCTAAAATCTTCGGAGGGAATGAGTCTAGAGGCTACGTTGGCTAAAAGGTCTGCGCTTGCGTTTTGAACTCTCGGGATTGAGAAAATATTAAATGCTATGAAATGCTCAGTCAGATCCTATACTAGAGATTGATAGTGTTTCAAATGACTTGATAGGCAATGTATGGTGTTATGTACCTGTTTGACGACAATCTCAAAGTCTCCAAAGACTTGAAGGTACTTGACGTTCAACCCGGTTGCCTCATATTCTGCTGTATTGTTTGTGCAATCGAATTCAAGTCTGCACGTAAGCATTGTCTTGTTCCCTTCTAGACTAATCAAAACGCATCCTGCTCCTGCTCCTTCGTTAGATTTAGAGCCATCAAAATATAATTTCCAAAAAAAAGATGTATTTATAGGTTCTTCGACAAAATTAACACACTTTGAATTATCAGCTTGGGAAAAAATTTCGACTTGGGACAAAACTGAATTTTCTAATTAAGGTGATGTATGAGCATTGAAATTGCCGAGGAAAGAATCTACCGAGTAATTGCCTATGATGCTACTGTTGTATGCTATTGCTTCATTTTCCTCTTCTAATTCTGTTACTATGTATTTCTGGTGTAACTCTCGTTCAACCTTTATTTGATTTGGTTTACCATTGTATGGTAACCACATGTGCGACCAGTCGGTTGAAAAGTATCCATGGAGTTTTTCGGACCAATCCTTGCTAAGAATTAAGCCGTAGAATTCTGGGATATCAGCTACTAGAATGTTGATAACCTGACCTACCTTGGGGTTAGACGACAATCTTATGGTGACTTGATTAAGTTCACCAATCACTTCGACTTGAGATCGATCAAGCTGCACTATGCGCACTGTGGATTTTTGTGGTTGAGCATTTAACTTGGCACATATTGATCTGGGCAAAATATTTGTTGAAGCTCCAGAATCTACCAAACAATTGTGCACGTTTTTATTGAAGATTTCATAGGTGAGGAGAAAAGGAGGAGTGTGAGACCTTGATCTTCCTCCAATCAAGGCGATGTCATTTGGATCGATCTTATTGGCCGTGTTGATTGGTGGCCTTCCCATGTTGTGGGTAGCTACAACTGTAGGCAAAGATGTAGTAGGTACGGTGTGTAATTCTTTCATCATTATCTTCTGTTGATGTTTCAATTTTCTCAATTCATAAAGAGTGATATTAGCCCTAGTCTTTTTCATGTCATCGATAATATTGTAGTCCATTTCATCCGACACTATTAGTGTTCTTGATGGAGGTGTTTGATCCGGTTGGACTGGGCTAGATTGAGTCGGCTTAGCGGTTGTTTTCTTTGTTGCGACTTTTTCTTTTACTGTAGGGCTCACGCCCTTCTGCTTAGGGGTAGTTTGGGGAGGATCAAGTTGGTTTTTGCTTCGTGTGCTAACCGGAAATGCTTCTTCATCTTCTTCTTGTGGGAGGATGAAATCCCACATTCCTTGTAGTTCCACAATTTCTTCATCATCGGTCTTCCCTTCAGTGGTTATCTCTTCTTCTTCCTCTTCTTCAGATTCGAAATTTGAGATAGCGTTGGGTGGTTTCGCATCCATTGAAGGGCCTCTTTTAAACGTTCTGTAGGGCTTTTTTGAAGAAATTTCTGCCACTTGTTTTTTTATGTCAATCATCTCATTGGACATGGTCTTTAATACCTTCTACAATCCTTCTAAATCGAAAGGATCTTTCGTCTGTTTCTTCCTGGGGTCTTCCTTGAAGGTGACCTTTTTAGATTTGCGTTCTTCTATCGCAGATCTCTTCTCCAAGGCTATAACGCGTTTCTCTACTGCTATCGCTTCTGTCAGGTTTTCAACTAAAGTTGTTTTATTTGCCCTATCTACGAAGACTGCTAAGTTTGATGGTAAGGCTGTGATATACCATTCACACCGTACTTCTTCGCTAGGTTGGGAAGAAGTGGGGATTTTGTTGAGGATCTTATTGAATCGTAAATTGAAATCTTTGATGGGTTCTCTAGCTTCGGCTTTAAGATTGGATAAGTCACTCATTAACGTTTATGTTGATCTGTCATCACCAAAATTGGTGAGGAATTGATTTTGAAAGATGTCCCAACTTGTTATAGACCCAGAGGGTAATGAAAAGTACCATGACCCGGCTGTTCCTTGCATTGTATAGGGAAAAAGCTGGACAACAGCATCTTCGTTGGTAACTCCGTTGAGATTGACAGAGAGCATGAAATTGTTAATGTGCTCTTAAAACTAGCAATCTCTGGCTTCTAGTTGAATTTGGTACCATTTCTCAGGATGGGCTGTATGGCTCAAGGGTGGAGGCAAAAAAAAAACCTTTCAAGGTTGTTCCAAGGGAGATGGGCCATTTTTGAGCTGCTAGTAATTGCAAGTGTAGGGGATGATCCTTGAGGATGGGAAGATGAAGATATTATGATCTTAGACGATTGGGGAAGAGGGGTTGTGGAAGGTGGATGAGTGGTTTGGAATGAAGATGTGGGCAGTTGACTTCGCGGTGAGGGGGTTGAGATGGATGATGTAGATGAAAGAGTCTCACTGTCATACTGCAGTGATGTTTTCCTTGCTCTTTTCCTGGTGGGAAGAGGGAATTCAGTTGGCTGGATGTCAAATTTTTCACTCTTTAACCTGGTCAGGGGATGAGCAGGATTGTACTGCGAAGTCACGCTGCTTTAAGATTTATTAGACCCCAGTGTAAAAATAGAAAATCCCTAGAGTTTGTGAATAAGGGTTTGAACTTCAGGGGGTTCAATGGTAGATTGGTCTGAAATATTAGGGTATGTAGCAGCGGTTAATATTCGACCGACTTCTGACTCTGAATTTAAACGTACTCGGGAAGTCGGGGGAGTTGATGAGGGTGATTTACTCTCAGAATGGTATTTGGATTTCGATTTAGGTGCCATTCATAGTTCAGGCCCTCCTTCTAGCGCCAAATATGTTGAAGCCCTGAAAGTCGGATCGACAACAAGGGGGATACCCACCCGGTCTGGACCTTGGTTAGCAACTCCTTATCCATTTGGTATAGTGGGTCCGACTGGGGATAACGGGACCAATTTCCCGATCTGGGGTGTGTGTATGTGTAAAGTTGAATAATTCTAATCTAAGAATACTTTTAAGCTAATCTAATTCAGATTCTTTAAACTAACTCTATACTATTGTAATCTAATGAGTAACAACACATCTAATCTACGCTAACCCGGGATGTATATCTTCTATTATGCGATCTAAAGATATTTCGAACAATAACTGGTAATAAAGATCATTCAGCTATCATAAGAATAGAAACCATTTAACATAAACCACTTTGCATAAGAAGTTAGGCAAAACAATTGTGAACAGTATATCGCATAATAAGCTATTCATATGTCAGACATAAACAATATGACTCCACCGTACAGAAGTGCCAAATGGTAACCCACACATTCATACAATGACATATAAACAACTGAAAACTATAAATCACTTCAAGAATATAAGAAGAAATGGTCAAGAGATAAAAGTACCATTTATGACTCGTTCCACTCATAAGCTTCAAGCAACAATGATTTATCTCTCCTTGTTTTAACATATACTAAGAGTACAGAAGTGCAACATCAGTAGCAGATATCAAACGCAAACATTAATAGACCTTGATCCATCAATTCATCAAAACCACCTTCGAGGGCACAAAAGTGCATGTTCTGAGGACGATTTTTTGACAAATCTCCGAACCCTTCTCTAAATGTCTGAGAAGGGTTTAAATACTACTAGCTAATTAACTTGATTACATAAATTTAGGATCCGGTTTTCAAATGAACGTCCTTCTGATAAATCAAACTTATTTCTAAAAATTAAATCTCACTCTGAACTATTTCTGTATTTGCTCCTGAGTACTGTAAGCATGCAACATTTGACTTGGAAGAGTCGGCTGGTTTCCCTCCCCTTTTGTGTGTGCTATAAAAATAGAAGTAACAAGAGCTGGCACCACTTTCTGGTAAACTATAAGATATTTTAGAGAATCTTCCTCTGGCTGGGTATATTCACTGTGTGTATAATTGGTCATAACTCAAATTTCCCCCAAACTGGTTTTGCTTTTGCTATTTCAGTTTCTGCCTTTGCGAACGACTTGATGAGTCAAAAGACTTTACTTTCTGAACAATTCTCTGGATTGAAAAATGCCTCCGTTCTTCATTCCGGGCTTTTCTGGCGTGTAAGTTTCAGGTGTTTTTGTAATCATGTTGCTTTTGTGCGCCTTTGATTCTGAGCTTTAGATGACCTATCGGCATCAACATCTGTTGAGTGATACTCTGGAATCTGTAGTCCTACCGTATGTGGCACCCGTTTCTGAAGAGATTTCTTCTCTGTTCTCTGAGCATTGGCACTTTCCCCTTTTCCTTAGATGTTTCCTGCATATTGCTTCATGTTATTTCCTGTTTTATAGTTTACGCAAAGGAAAAGAGTAATGGTAATAAAGATTGACATGAAAGCTTCAAATCTTATGCATGCATAATTATGACATTCACAGTGAGCTGACCCTTCGAAAAACAAAAAGGAGTCATTCCTTGATACTTTGGCGTACAATCATTAATTTCTTTTTTAAGGCGTGCGCTTAATTTTGATTAATGGGCAGCTTTCCTTGAATATTGTGCCGAGGAAAATTCGCGCTTATCGCAGATCGCAGATCACAGATTGTGTTATAGCATCATGGCATCGCAATATCGGATCATCGCAGATTGCAGATCACAGATCGCAGAAATTAGTCATTGTCTGATACTTTACGCGATGTTGCGATATGCGACGTCGCACATCGCCCATCGGAGATTTCTTAAGTTTTTCTTTTAAGAGTGCTTCATAGTGAATGTGATGCAATGATTTTCGCATTGTTCCTTCGTAGTTTATTATGCTCATAAAAGAAATGTTTCATTTCTTTGTCGAGATAGAATTTTAAGGAATTGAAAACAAAAATGTTCCTAAAAATGTTTGTTTGAATTTTTAGTAAGGGTCCCAATTTGCTTGGTGTTATTGCTAATATCAAACAAAGAGGGGGGTTGTTGTGGCCACAACAAATAGACAATAATCTAGAAAGTAGCAAAGATGTAAATATTTTTGATATAGATAAACCAACTAAATTTACTATAGCAGAAATAGATAGTTAAGAGAACGCAGACATAGATGAAATAATGGATGACAATCCTAAGATTCTTAATTTGAAATATATTTTTTTTCCTAAAGGATTAGTACCTTTAGAGGATTTTTTTGACTCTAATGATGTAGATAGGAAACCCAAGATGGAACCTCTGAGAGCTAACATACAGGAGATTAGCATAGGCACTGAGGATAAACCAAAACTCATCAAAATATAAAAAGCCTTACCTCGAGAGGAAAAGTTTAAATACATCAATATGTTTAAGGAGTTCCTAGATGTATTTGCATGGAGTTATGAAGACTCAAAATCTTATGACATCAGCATAATCCAACACAAAATACCTCTAAAAGAATATCATAAACCTTTCAAAGAGAAACCTAGGAGGATAACCCTAGTTCTTATGCCATCGAGAGAGAAAGAGGTTAAAAGAATTTTTGATGCCCAAATAATAGCCCCCATTAGATACCCACACTGGATTTTAAACTTACAACTAGGAAAGAGAGAGGTGAAATTAGACTTTGTCTATATTTTAGAAACTTAAACAAGGTCCCTTTAAAAGACAACTACCCCTTACAAAAAATGGACCATATATTGCAGAGGGTAGTAAGCTCATATATGATTTCATTGTTAGATGGACTCTCTCGGTATAACCAGATCTTTTTCCAACTTGAGGACCAAAGCAAAAACACGTTTACCACTCCTTGGAGCACCTTCATGTATTTGAAGATACCTTTTGGATTAATGAATGCACGTGCCACATTTCAAAGAGCTATGGATACAACTTTTTCGAAGGATATCCATGATTTCTTAGTAGTATAACACGATGACATCATAGTCTTCTCTAAATCTCACAATGAACACTTGGACCGCCTAAGAAGTGTATTTATCAAATAAAGGAAATTTGGGATTTCTTTAAATTACTCTAGCCTACTCTATCCTACTTTAACCTAGATTAACCTACTCTATCCTAGCCTATTCTAGTATAACCTACTATGGCCTAACCTAGTCTACCCTACTCTACTCTAGCCTATCCAAGCCTACTTTATAGTACTTTAGCCTATTGTAGCCTAGCCTACCTTAGCCTACTCTATCCTACTCTATCCTAGCCTAGCTCATCTTAACATACTCTAGCCTAGACTTTCCTACATTAGCCTATCTTAGTTTTTGTTTATAGTTTCTTGTCCTCTTCTACCCTAACCTACTCTAACCTAGGCTACTCTATCCTAATCTAGCTTAGCTTAGCCTAGCTTAGCCCACTCTAACCTAGCCTATTGCAGTCTAACCTACTATCGCCTATCCTAGTTTAGCCTACTCTACTCTAGCCTAGCCTAGCCTACTTTAGAGTACTTTAGCCTACCCTAGCCTAAACTACCATAGCCTACTCTATCTTATTTTATCCTAGCCTAGCTTGTGCTAACCTACTATAGCCTAGCCTCATCTACATTAGCCTAGCCTACTCTAGCCTAGCCTATTTTATCTTTATATTTTCCTCTCTTCTTCTTGTCTAGCCTACTTTAGCATATCCTAGCCTACTTTATCCTATTCTAGCTTCGATTAGCCTATTTGCATCTAACCTACTCTAGCCTAGCTTTCCTTAGC
The DNA here is from genome assembly GCA_000404065.3 of Pinus taeda. Taxonomy (NCBI): domain Eukaryota; kingdom Viridiplantae; phylum Streptophyta; class Pinopsida; order Pinales; family Pinaceae; genus Pinus; species Pinus taeda. Next base: position 82,726 of record APFE031707253.1, on the reverse strand, counting down.
CTACTCTATCCTAAATTATCCTAGCCTAGCCTACCCTAGCCTACTTTATCCCATCCTACCCTAGACTATCCTTAACCCACTCCAGCGTACTAGCCTACTATACCCTAACCAACTCTAGCCTACTAGCCTACTTTACTCTACTCTATCCTAGCCTACTCTAGCCCATCCTATTATACTCTAACCTACTCTAGCCTACCTTAGCCTACTCTAACCTACTCTAGTCTACCTTAGCCTACTCTAGGATAGCATATTCTAATATGACCTACTCTATCCTAGCCTAACTTAGCCTACTTTACTTTAGCCTAGTGTAGCCTAACCTACCTTACCCTGCATTATCCTACTCTAGTGAACTTTATCCTTAGTTTAGCCTAGCCTAGCTTAGCCTACTTAGCCTATCCTAGCGTAGTCTAGCCTAGCCTTACTCTATCCTAACCTACCTTAGCCTACTTTATACTACTCTATCCAATTCTAGCCTTTCTCTAGCCTACCCTACCTTAGCCTACTTTATACTACTCTCACCTACTCTAGCCTTACTCTAGCCTAGGATAGCCTACTCTAGCCTCACCTAACCTAATTTAGCCTACTCTACTTTATTCAACTCTACTCTAGCCTAGCCTAGCTTACTCTCGCATATCCTGGCCTACTCTGGCCTATCCTAGCATACTCTCACCTAGCTTACTTTACTCTACCTTAGCCTACTCTACTCTAGCCTAGCCTACTCTAGCCTATTGTAGCCTTAATCTAGTCCAGCCTAGCCTAGCCTAGTGTACTCTAGTCAACACTACTCTACTCTATTGTAGCCTAGCCTAACCTACTCTATCCCACTCTAGCATAGTCTAGCCTACTCTAGGCTAGCCAAGAGGAGTGAGTACACAAGCTTAGCTAAGCTTACTCAAGCCTACCTAGCCTATTCTAGTCTAACCTACTCTAGTCTAGGCTATCTTAGCCTACCCTACTTTGGCCTATTAGGCTACTCTAGCCTATCTTAGCCTACATTAGCCTATCCTACCCTAAGTTAGCCTAGCCTACTCTATCAAATCCTAGCTTATCCTAGCCTACTCTAGCCTAGCCTATCATATCCTACTTTACTCTACTCTAACCTAGCCTACTCTACTCTACTATAGCCTAACCTAGCCTATCATATCCTATTATATCCTAGCCTACTCTAGTCTAACCTAGCCTACTCTACTCTACTCTAGCCTAGCCTAACCTAGCCTACTCTACTCTACTCTAGCATAGCCTAGCCTAGCCTAGCCTATCCTATCCTAGCTTAGCCTACTCTACTCTACTCTAACCTAGCCTACTCTACTTTAGCCTAGCCTATTCTACTCTACCCTATCCTACTCTACTTTACTCTAAC
>APFE031707253.1:63399-81356 GCA_000404065.3 Pinus taeda | reverse complement strand
CTAGCCTAGCCTAACCTAGCCTACTCTACTCTACTCTAGCATAGCCTAGCCTAGCCTAGCCTATCCTATCCTAGCTTAGCCTACTCTACTCTACTCTAAGCTAGACTACTCTAAGTTAGCCTAGCCTATTCTACTCTACCCTATCCTACTCTACTTTACTCTAACCTAGCCTAGCCTAGCCTACTCTCTCCTACTCTACTCTACTCTAGCCTAGCCTAGCCTACTATACTCTAGCCTAACATTCTCTAGCATACTCTACTCTACTCTACTCTAGCCTACTCTAGCCTAGCCTACTCTACTCTAGCCTACTCTAGCCTACTCTACTCTAGCTTACTCTAGCCTAGCCTACTCTAGCCTAACGTAGCCTATTCTAGCCTCACCTAGCCTACTCTAGCCTATCCTAACCTACTCTACTCTAACATATACTAGCCTAGCTTACTCTAACCTATCCTAGCCTAGCTTACTCTACTCTAGCCTAACATATCTTACTGAAGCCTAGCCTAGGCTACTCTACCCTATCTTAGCTTAGCTCACTCTACTTCACTATCCTACTCTAGCCTAATCTACTCTAGGCTAGCGTAGCCTACTCTAGCCTAGCCTAACATAGTCTAGCCTAGCCTAGCCTAGTCTACTCTAGACTAACCTAGCATAATATACTCTACACTAACCTAGCCTACTCTACCATAGCCTAGCCTAGCCTAGCAGAGCCTAGCCTAGCCTATCATACTCTATTCTAGCCTAGTCTAACCTAGTCTACTCTAGCCTAGCCTACTCTCCCCTATCCTACTCTATCATAGCCTAGTCTAACCTAGTCTACTCTAGCCTAGCCTACCTTAACCTACCCTAGCCTACTACATTCTACTAAATATATAAGAGTTTATCTATATACATATTGTAGTTGAGACAATTAATAAGTGTTAAAAAACATTACTTACAATTTTATTTTATAATTTAAATTTATATATTTTAGAACAAAACTTTTTTATATTACTTAAATTAAACAAATACACCATATTACTCACTAAAAAATATAAATCAATTTAATAATATTATTAACTATTTTAATTTTAAAATCATTTTAAAAATAATTAATCTTTTTTTTTTTAATCTTTTATTAATATTTTTTTAAAGATTTTTAATCCTCAAGACAATTCCTCCACCTGATTAAAGGACTCCATTCATTTTTCCAAAGAAATGAGACAGCCTGACTGGTTTAGCTTACGTTAAATGCACATTTTTAATTAATGATTAATGACGAACAACTAAATGACTACAACCTGACTCAGCAATTCCTATTTCCACCTCCATAGCAAAGTTAATGCTATGGAAGTAACTCTATCAGAGCCCGGCCACCGCATGGAATTTACCTTTCCGGCTGCCCAGCGCCCTGCCCGGCCGCCAACCTTGCAGTTCCGATGAAGTATGGCCCAGATGACACTTGTCTTGTTTTTATAACTAGCCGTCTGCCTGATACGTGTCTTGTTTTTAAGAGTTGCCGTCGCATTCACGGATAGGCTCCAGCGTTTCCATCATTCAATGTGAGGTACGTACATTAAATTTATATCCGCGTATATAGCATTTCAAAATTGGATTTCAAACCCGATTGAAATTTTTGAATTCAAACTGTTATTACCGCCCAATGTTTTTTTAAAATGAATTGAAATTGTGTAATTGGAGTGTAATTCCAGTTTATGTTATGTGTCTCCGCGGTTTCGGTTATGTACTGCCTGCTACGAATCCGGAATCTTCATCAGTTGCCATGGACGCTCTTCTGAAGCAATTTGAAAGGCTTCAGAGACCAATTGATCTCGTGCAGACGCTACAGGAAACCCAAGTGAAGCAAGTCCCTGCACGCTAGGCGGTAGCACTATCGACCGAGAGTTCCGATCTCCCATGGTGCTTGGGAACTTCAATATCTACAGAAGCTCCCCCCTGTACAAAGGCAAGACGTTGGGAAACAACAACGGCCTTTATCTACGGTAAAACCATGTCCAGTCCAATAACAATTACAAATATGTGCCTGGCAGCAAGACTATCGATATAAAAATCTCCTTGGAAGGGTCAAGCTCGTGCTGATTAGTTGATTCTGATTACAGGTGGGCCGAGAACTCTGTCTTCGAAGCATCTTGTATTTGTTACATAAGAACAAAGTGGACAATATTATCGTTATATACCATTACGACCTTATTGCATAAATTTTATGCTTCTGCTCAATATATTTTCACTTCCAGTTATTAAATGTAAAAAATGTATGCTTTATTTCCGCAAGTCTTGTGCAAGCTTGTCATTAATACTCGATTTTAAGCAAGATATTTGATTTTCTATCCTCAAATCTGATCTAATCCTCAAGTTCTTCTTTTGAAGCACATAATCGGGGGTGTTTTGCAAGTTTGCAAAGGGCTATAAGACAATACGATATGCCTTTTCTCCGAGCATTGTTAGAGAGGTCGAAGAGGAGTATGGGTGCGGTCTCCAGATGGGGCTCACCCTTTTATGCGACCACGTTTCTTTCGAATATCTGAAGTCCATGTTGGAGGAAAAGGATTACCCCCCTACCCGAAAATTTACAGCTTCATTAGATCATTGATTTCCAATAGACGATGGACTGCAAATACCAGAATGTATAGAATTATGCGATACACTCTAACAAGACTGGAGGTCATATAATCTCTCTATAAGGAAGAAACCTGAATGAATCTCAGGATGCATGGTAGTGGAACTGATTCGGTGTAAATCCAGTCGCCTCTGTTGGAGTTAATTCTGAGGAAGAGGAGCCATATGGGATTAATAAACGACCAGTGAACCTTTATATAAATTTTGGCATAGCATTCATGGTTAAATTAGAATCCCTCATTGACGACAGTTGACATTAATTTTCAAAAGCGGTTGAGATTGATTTTGTTTCTTTCTGCAATGTGCATATTTGAGAGAATATTAAAGGCTTACAAGATATACGAATCGCCATTAGATTTTCTTTTACTATCACATTCTCCATTATGTTATGGTGTAACATGTCATTAGACTTGTTCATGTCACCAGAATTATCAAATTCCACCCTCGGTCATAACAACAAAGATGATGACCTTTACCTAATTTCACTTTAGGATTCAAATTCCAGCCTCCATCCTAATTTCCCTTTAGTATTGTCGGACATGACGTCAAAACCTTTCATATCCATTATAATAAAGATTTGATTTTTACAGAAATAGTTTTGGTTTATTTTATTTTAAGCTTCTATTTCTGACAGAGGTACTTCCATAGCATTAATTTTGCTATGGAAGTGGAAATAGGAATTGCTGCCTGACTAGGCTAGGTGACCTTAAATGCACATTTTTAATTGTCGTCATCCATCTTTTTTTCCCTGCTTTTCACCCAATATGCTTTTAATAAAAAATACTTTAATAAATAAAATATATAGCATTACTTAAAAATTAAACATAACCACTATATATATAATATACCCAAAATTTAACATAAAAATTTATAAAATATTAATTAACCATATATTTCGAGAATGTAAAAACTTAACAATCATTTAATATAAAATTAAATTGTTTCATAAATTAGATTTAATTATAAGAGGGCAGCCGTGAAAAACACAAATTACACTAACTAATTTTTATCACTCACACCAAACTCACTCACACCAAACTACATCCCTGAGTAAATAAAGCTACACTACAAAAGAATTATGTTGTTGGGAAACATTATAAGAGAAGGGAAGTCTTGAAAAATGGATTTCGGGGGCCAAGGTTACCTTAACTGATTTTTATAACTCATATCAAACTGCACCCAATTTAAATAAAGCTAAATTATACAAGAATTTCATAGAAACTATGGTACACCATAAAAAAAAATTGAACTAGTAAACACATTGGAATGTTTAAACGTACATGCAAATGAAAATACACCAAATTCAATTAATGAGAAACTATAATGATTTAATAAGCTCTGGGTGGATGTAAAAATATGAATAGAATGGAATAGTGATTGGATAGAAGGAACTTCAATTATGAGTGGAGAAACTAGAAACTAAGCCAAGAATGGAGGAATGGGATAATTTAATAATCAATAGAAAATACTTTCAGAAAATCAATTATTGGCTAGATTGGTAACTAATAGAAAACAATTTCAGAAAATTAAAAGAAAGAAAAATCATAGAACTCTTGATTTCAGTGGTTACAGGGCTGAAAACTTAAAATAAAGAAAACTGAAATAGAAGGACCAAGGTTTCATAGATTAGAGGAAAAACTGAAATAAAAGGACTAGAGTTTCAGAGATTAGAGGAAATGTACCTGTAATTGAAGCCCTGAGAGTTATTGGGGAGAGCAGTGAGTAAACCATAGCCTGCTCACAATACTACATAAATTAATCTCTTCACTAAAAATTTCCATTTGATGTAGGCAGATATAAGAAACTAAACAAAGCTAAAAAACAAAGGAATTACATGAAACTGCTAGTTATTGGGGAGGAGCAGTGAGTAAACCATAGCCGGCTCACAATACGACAGAAATTAATCCCTTCACTAAGAATTTCCATTTGATATAGGCAGACATAAGAAACTAAACGAATCTAAAAGACAAAGGAATTACATGAAACTACATCATGGTACACGAGTGGATGGAATGATGACGTGGGTAAAGAAAGTAACAGAAAATACACTAAAAAATTAAAAGAATATATCCTGTTGCTTGTGTAGTTTGAGCTGAGGAAACCCTGATTTCGGGGCACAAGAAATTAACAAAAAGAAAATGGAAATGAATGCGATGGCTGAATTTGACAGTAGAGATTAGAGGAATTGAGGAGGAGCATGACCGAATCACAACCGTATAACATAAATCCCTTCAACAATTTTCAAGGAAATAAAAGGAATACATTGGAATGGATGAAATGAATTAAAAAGAGTTTTGATATACATGGAAATACATTGCAATGGATGAAATGAATTAAAAAAAAACTATCGCTTCTATCAAAGTAGACAAACAAACAGAGCAGAAATGTACCTGAAATTAAAAAACGCAGAGAAGATGGCCGCCTTTCCTTTGAACCTAGGGAGTTGTTTGCGCAGTAGTGGATGATCCAATTGCCTCTTTATACAACATAACTGACTGTGCACAGACTCCCTCATATGACACACATGGCACAAGCACACCAGCAAGCACACAGAATGAGATGCACAAGCACATATACCAGACCAAACCAAACATACATAAACATACCACACATAGACACATCGGACCAGACCAGAGGAAGTAAATGATAAATTTCTGCAATCTTTATAGATATATGTAGGGTTTCTCTCAACGGATATATTGGCCTCTTTTTTGAATAACGGTTTCAGAGACAAATCCGTGTCTCTTCCACAAACACAAATGGAAGAGAATTTACAATTGGTCTACAATAAAACGTTCATGTTTTTATTTGCTTTAATTTCAGGCTTCCGCTTTTTCACTTTCTTCTAATCACTGCGTTTTATGTTTTAGCTTTTTGAGTTTCTTTTAATCACTGAGTTTTATGATCAATGATTTAATGTTAATTTTTTTAATTTGAAATAAGTTTCACGTTTTTCATTCCCTTAATTTCGATTCACTGTTTAGCTTTTTCAGTTTTTTTTAATCAGTGGGCAGAATCTAACGATGGACCAACGAGCACCAAGCTTTTAAAAAAATAGATATGGAATTAAGGGACATATCGACCCTACCCTTTCATTAACGGATATATCTACTTATTCTCTGGAAAGATCTCCTATTTCTTCCACAAATGAGTGAAAATTTTAAAAATTAATTAATCTGATGTATTAACTATGTTTTGTTAATTATTGTTAACTATTTTTTATTACTTGTTTTTAATGATTAAAGCATTATAGGGATATTTTCGAAATTTTCCAATAGTGTATATAGGCTTTCTTTTAATGAATATATTGATATCTCAAAATAAACAAATGTTTCTTTTATTTAATTGAATGATTGTTTTAATATATATATATATATATATATATACTAGTTCATTTTTCAAATCTTCAAAACTAGTTTACCCCATTGTTCTTTAAAAAGAAGTCAAAGAAAAGTTTGCATGATTTTTCTTTTTATAACTTCAATTCATGATATTTGTCTTCTTATTTATTTTAATTCCTACATTTTACTAAGATGTCTCTATTAACCTTGATTTACTATTACTTTTTCAAATTTAGAACAATAACCCAAATTTCTTAACACAATGCTCATGACAATTCTTTAAAACAATAATCCTTGACCCAACAAAAGCAGAGAGACCAAATCCATAATATGTTGGCCACAATTTATTATTGAATTAAAGAACTCACTTAGTGACTCTACTCGTTGGGATTTGATCCCTTGACATATGGAGTTGAAATTGTTTTGATGAAAGGTTGATAAAGAGGATGATAAAACAATAGAGAGTGACTCCACTAAAGGACAATGACCAATTCCATAATATGTTGGCCATGATATATTATTGAAATGAAGAACTCACTTGGTGACTCTATTGATTGGGATTTCATCCCTTAACATATGGAGTTGAAATTCTTTTATGAAAGGTTGATAAAGAGAATGATAAAACAATAGAGAGCTACTCCACTAAAGGACAAAGACCAATTCCCTAATATGTTGGCCATTATATATTATTGAATTGAAGAACTCACTTAGTGACTCCATTGATTGGGATTTGACGCCTTGACATATGGAGTTGAAATTGTTTTATGAAAGGTTGATAAAGTGGATGATAGGGTAAGCATGATTATGCATTAGTACAAATGATTTTTTATTCTTATTTTTTATCATAAACTTCTAAACTAAATGAGAATCATTGGAACAAGTAATTGTTACCTGATTAATAATTTAATGCAAGGGGATTCTATTTTCAAATATAACATATGTGGTGCTAAATAATAATATTGGTGCCATAAATCTAGTACTCATCTAAAATAAGGCTATGAGGTATATGAATAGTTAGAATAGACCATTCAATGAGTATCTTGGCAAATGGATATTGTATGAAAAAACATTTAAATGGGATTATTTTCTTAAATGCTATAAAAAAGTCCATGCAATTTTCTTTCATATGGGCATGAATCAAGAAGAGGAGAGGATTCATGGAGTTTAAGTACTAATCATTTTGAATTTTCATGTAATGAGGATAAGAAGGTTGTTAAGGAGCACTTCAAACCTAAGGGTGTAATGAATATACTATAGGATGTAATAATGTTTTGAACTAGTGATCCTAAATATTAATATGAAGGTGTATACATGGAAGAAACACCCCAATCTATGAAGAATGTCAAGTGAATAACAATCAAGGGAATATTATTAATGTTTGTGAAAATAAATCCACCATGTGCATAGTATGAGTATTGATGGAAGCCATCTAGAAAGTTTTTCTCCAAATCCATGAAGAATACATTAGATATTTTTATAACCTAGAGGAGTGAGTACACAAGGAATATATAAAGATTTTAATGATATAGAAGTTGATCATGAAAATAATTAATAGGAGGAAGGGTATGCCATTTATTTTTGTAGTGTTGTTATGTTATTTGATATTGTATATAATATAAAATATTATATTCATAGGGGTATTTAGAGGGTATTCTTAGTTAAATATGTTAATTTATAAATTGTGGGCATTTTCTCTTATTGTCAACATTTAATTCTGTATAACCATGGGAATAGGTTAAACCAATTGAATTATGCACAAAATATTTTTTCATAAGATTGTATTCATACTTATGGATAAATAAGATATATGATTCTTGATTCTATTTCTGTTCACAACCAATATTAATATAATGTTGTCTTGTCAATGTGGAGAAACTATCAACCCATCCAAGAAGCTCCATAATTGATCACATTTGCATTTTGAATTCCCTTAATATAGTATTCATTATACAAGTTATGTTAGCTATCTAGTTATTATAGCAATAAGCTCCATTCAATTTCCAAATGAAACCAATCCTATCTTTTAAAATAGTTTTGTTTCTTTCATTGCTAGGTTATACATAAACATGTAATAGAGCTAGAATATCTTACATTATTCATGGCTTGAATTCTTGGTAAAACCACTAACTTATGGTTTTGGCATAAGTATGGTTTTAGTTTGAGTAAGAAGTTCAAATCTACTTGCATTAATTGAAATTACAAGATTTTTACCATTAGTGCAACAAGTTGAAGATTATGATTCGCTCAACAATCCCACAAAGGAATTTTTTCCCCAAGACAAAACACCTGATATACCACACCCATTAATGAGTATCATTTCAAATTCTTCTGATTCAAAAACATGCATGTAAAATTGAAATCTTGGTTGAAACCTTGGCTTCATTAAGTGTTGATGATCATTAGAAGTATAAAGCCTTATGATCCTTGTTTGAAGATTACTTGTGTTATAGCTTAAAGCTACACCCTTATTATTAATATAAAAATATCATGTGACCTTACATGTGAAAAGTATTGCAATGAGAAAAGGTCCACATTTAGAAAGTCATTAGTAATCTCATAGTTCAGTTAAAAGGAAGGTCACAATGAAAAATAAGTTGAATATAGAATGAAACATTAGGTCCAATGGTGAAAGCCTTATCCATTTATACTCTTTGAAAATAAACTACCTTCTTTTACACTCTTAGCATCAAACACATTAAATGATGGTAAAATCATTGTGCAGTTGAGAAACATAGAGAGAGAAGAAAGAGTGCACATAAAAAGAAGGTATTCAATAAAACTCCTATGATGTAAGCCCTATCGCCTCCATTCACTTGTTTTAATAGCATCTTTTGAAATATATTCTCCTTAACAAAAGTCTAAAATACCCCATAGTAATCCAAGGAGTTGGATCAAGGATTGATCTAAATCACAAAGCTTTCCAATGGGAGATATTCTTTCTTGTTGTGTAGGTGGGACTACACACATGTTTTTAACTAATGACCTTAACATCAAGGAGTGCCTTAAAAGTACACCCAATAAACATCTATCCAAAATCCATATGGGATAGAGGAGAAATATAATCATAAGGGAAGGCATGTAATTGCATTTTGCAAATTTGATATGTTAATGTGATGTATGTGTCACAATCACAAAGACTTATCTAAAAAAGGGACTAATATCCTCCCATGATGTATATTGTTTCCAATCACTCTAGATTGATGATGTGGTATCATCTCACTTATAACTCTCTCATGTCATGGAAAATTTTGAGAGTTAAATACATTAAACTTATCAACCACAATTAACAAATTGGTAAGGAAATTTGCATGTGCACTCAAGCACTGTGATGGAAACATGTCAACAATATGAAATCCACACTAACATTAGCTTTAACACCATGGTCATGTGCACAAACTATATTACTATTTAGTGTCAAATGTTTCGATTTTTATTTAACACCTTCATGCCAACATCACATGAAGAGCATGGCCAATAGAATTTTGACTCTTAGCTTCAATTGGTGCGTAATTAAAGAAAGGAATGAGGAAGTGGGAATATAATAAAGGGTATTCATAGTTATTAGCCCTTCATTTTATGAATTATTTTTCCTATCCTATTGAAAAGTTTGATACAATTTTCTCAAAAACTTCACTCTCATATAGAAAAGATATATTTCTATGGGTTATTAAGGTTACTTTTATATTTAATTTTTGTGTGCACGTGATTTTCTTATTTTATTAAATTGGAGGATTTGAATTTCATAGGGAGGTTGAGATGCCAAAAAATAATGTAGGATTTAAGGATAACACCCATCAATCAAAGAAGTGATTAGGATTTCAATTAGATTTTCCCTCCAATCATACATAGAAGGATAGGTTGATACATTAGAGAAATTATACTTTTTTTAATGTTATCATTTATCTAGTACTACTAACACCTCATGTTGAAGAAGGATAAATCCCATTTCCCTATCATTATAACATGTTTTCAATAAGAGAATAAGATAACTTTTTTGCATTTTTTGTTATTCATATCTAAACGAGGATTCCAATAGCATCCTTGATTAGGTCCCACTCAACAAGAGATCCGAGAGCACATATATGCATCTCTTTCTTATATTTCAATTCTATTTCATTGTTGATTATATACTTTTAGGTACGACTGTTAATTCCTATATTACACTAAGATAACTAGTTAATTCATGTTATTTCTAAAATTTATATATTTTTCTTTGTCTCTTCGAATGAAACTTATGTTATTTATACTTCATTTAATTGCTACGATTCATTTTATAATCCTTAGTACTTGAAGCATGTTTGATAAGAAATATAATATTTATAAAAGCTATAAGGATTGGATATCTAATAAGATCATTTAGTATCTTACTCCCAACAATGCATTAACCTATTTCTATGTGAAAATTTAGGGGATAATATTTGCAGGTTGGCTAATTCTTCATGCTTTTCTAGAAAAAGACATTCACCAATTTCAATTTTTTTAAGAAATGATAAGCCCAAATTTTCGAGTAAAAAGTTATTTTACCAAAAAAATGGCTAAAATTGTATATACAATAATATAAATTATAATTAGAAATCCAAATAACTTTATAAAAATTTTGTCAAACATCTTACAATTTACATATTAGGTGCTAATAAGATTCCCCATGATTTCTAAAATTTAAGACCAAGTCTCATCATTAAATTTTCTCTACCTATTTCTTTATTCCTTCACGGATGAATTGATATATTTATCCACAATTGTACATTGTGATGGGAGTTACAATGAATATCACAAGATTTAAGGTATGAAGCATAGAGAAATAACTTGTTAAACTCCAACATTCCACCTATGCAATTATTTAGAATTCTACTTAATTTCAAATTAATATCTTTCTATTTGCGTACATAGTGAATCAAACCTCATAAGTTTCCACAAAACATAGGTTGACATTTAAAGTGAGCTAAGATATTCAATATTCATTGTTGCATTATTATTCATTTTAAAATATATTAAAAAACAAAATATCATTTCATAACTAGCTTGCATGAATCAACCTAGAGACACACCTCGTATATTTTTACCAAAAAATTGTAATCTAAGTGTGAACTAAACTCATTTACCTTTATCTAATTTTGTGGTTTAGTAAATATAGATGAGATTCACAAAGAGATTAATAACATGTAACATATTCTTAAATCTTCTATAATCAATGTTTTCTTAACCTTATCTGAATACTCTCATAGTAGTTTTGTCTCCCATCAATATAGGAGGTCTAAAACAAGGTATAAAGGAAGAAAAATAATAAAATATGATTAGAAACACCTAATTCTAAGATAAATATATCAAATACCGAAGTAATAATATTAAAAAAATCACCCTTATCTTGATATTTGGTTGTCTTGTCTTTAATCATCTTGTTCACACAATTCGATGTGCAATATAAAAAGTTCTGTTATTGAAGTACTTGATGCATAAGATCAATGGAATTTAATATATATGAACTCTTTGGATGAAAAAAAATATTATAAGTGTTTCACGTTTTTCTCTCCTTCTGAGGGTTTCCTCCCTTAGTGATCAAAATCTTCTTAGTGGATTCAATGCTTTCTCAATTTATGTGATCAATATCCCTTGGTTTCTACTTTTTCTTCTTGCTATCATCATGCATTATAGGTACATGGGTATTGAGTATCTTGATATCCCCCATGTTAATAATCTTATATTGCTAGTGAATGACTAAATCTATGAAGTCATCTATATAATGCATCTTCTAGGTTTTTCCCATATAAATTCTTATAATGTGGAAAGAAAAAGCAAACCTGGAATACATAGGTCTTGAATTTGAAATATTGATATGAAAAGGTTCTTATATTTTCTATGAATTCCACATACCTTAAAATATTGAATTATAATATTAGAACTAGAGAAGAAGCATTGTATGTTTTTGAACTTTCATGGGCTCAAATATGTGAATTCATTTTCCAATTGACGTCCTCTCAACCCATCCATATTTCCAAATAACCAATATAACCTAGCTCATGTGTCATTTGGAGTTGTACAATAATCAATGTGGAAGAGAAAAACTGTATAAACGTACAACTATGATGTCACATAATCCATATCCATTTTGTTAAAGTACTTGCCTTCACTAGACATAAATTGATATTTTCTTTAGTATGCATAATGACTATAAATTTCGTTACTTCATATTAGAAGAATTATGTAGGGATTTCCCTCAAATAGTTAAATGGAGTATGAATAATAATAATAATTAGTTGATACATTTTCTTTGGATTGTTCAATTATATATGCCATACAATAATATGAGTATATTTTTCACAAAATCCTTAAATTCTTTGATACTTTGTTGTATTTTAAGAATCAAAAGATCTAGTTTTGTAAAAAACAACTACATTAACAATTGCATAAAAAAGAGTGGATAGAGAATAAAAGAACATTGAAATAGACTAAGAGACTGAAATACCAATTTGAATTTCTTGCCAATGGACTAAACAACTGCTTGACTAGATTACAATTAAATAGAAAAATCATACAGAGAATTAATGTGCATTAGGTATGGTTCCTTGTGCATGCACAACTAATAGAAAAGGAACTCTTATATCCAATTAACTAGCCCAAAAGTGGATATTTATCATCTAAAATAGAGTTATGATCAATAATAAGGTTGGATAAGGATAGGTTGAGCCATAAATAAGTGATAATTATAGTAAGAACACACACCTGCAACTCTTAACTGGGGAACTCATGAAATGCTCCAAGAATAGAACTAAAAGTCAAAGGATAAGTATTCTTATGATAAAAGGATAAGATTATAAGGTTTTTGATGAGGAATGTCCCTAGAAATAAGAAGGAATTATGCACTTGTGAATAACTAGGTTATGGATAGGGATGTGTGGAGTAATGGATAAGATATATTCATGTCACTACCTATTCAATGCCTAATCACTACCACATGTCATGATACATGAAAATGCATACTAAAAATAGGCATACTATAAGTTGTATCTTCTAAAAATGGTAGGAGGTAATGCACATGTACACCAACAAGTGAAGAAAACCTTCATAAAGAAATGCATGGATCATTACAATTCTAGAGAAACTAGAGATTAGTTTTTTAGAATGATACAAAGAGAGAGTGAATCCATAGAATATTATGAAGAAATATATCAACATAGTTAGAAGAGGACATATATTTGCATGATAGATCAGGAATACCCAAAACTTGTGCTTCTTAGGGGTGTGAGTGAAGAGTCAATTAAGGCTTTGAACTTCCTTTACAATGGAGAAATTTTCTAGTTAGATTATGATGAAATAAACAAAGTGTTCAACAAATACTCTTTTTCTATAAGTTTATAGAACAAAGGTAATAGAAATTATTCCCCACAATATTCAAAACTATCACTACAAATCTCGCAAAAATGAAATACAAAGGTTGTTAGAATAATTGAAAAAATGTTTTACATTTATTGGATATGTAGATGAACACCATGAGGATAAAGATGAATTAAGAGGATGTTATTATAGTCTTGTTTATTTTGTTCCTCAAATGAGGAAAGAAACATGCCAAATGGAAATTTATCTTAATGTTTATAAACCTCAACGAATCTTACGAATCTTAATGTTTATATATAATTTGTATGTTATTTTGGCGCTATTTAATGTGAAATAGTTTTATATTATAAAATTGGGTGAATTATTTTATGGAAGTTGGTGAATGTTTTCTTTGGAAAAATGATGGAAAATTAGCGCACCTATGAATATTAACCCGTAAAACTTTCCATGGGAATAAGGAATGAAAAAATATCATAGTGGATTTCTATGGAATTTGTGAAGAGAATAATCTAATGAGAAAATTACGTTCATGAAATAGGCTCAAGGAAGCATACCAAGACACATAACATAGCATGAAGTGGCTATGATTCATTAATAAAAGGTGTAAAGGACCAATAATACATTTCTAACAAGATATTTGAAAAATATAAAAAAGTAGTTAGGCCTCTTAGTAAGATCTACATTATTAGGAAAGGCTAGAGAAAGAGAAGACATACACAAAATAAAAGATTTATATTTTAGGAGAATTTAAAAGTATGTTTGAATATACCACCCCTTCAATCCATTAAATATGCATTATTATACAATGAACACTTAGACCACCTTAGAAGTGTATTTATGAAATGAACGAAATTTAGGATTTCTTTAAATCCTAGAAAGACACTTTTCGGTCTAGAAGAGGGAAAGTTGTTAGGAAACATCATATCTAAAATGGGATTAGGATAGACCCTGCTAGAATAAAATCCATTTTGACCATTTCCCATCCCCGAATCATTAAAGAGCTACAACATTTCTAGTCAATATTAATTATCCTAGGAGATTCATCTCAAATCTAGCAAAATTAATTAGGGAGTTAAATAACATGCTAAGAAAGGACTCAACAATTAAATGGACACTCATGGAAACAATCTTTTGAAGCTATTAAGGAAGCTTTAACCAAAAGTCCAGTCCTCATTAATCTAGACTTTAACAAAGATTTTATTATCTTTACTTTTGCTTCAAAAAACACCATTGCAGTAGTCTTGCTGCAAAAGAACATTCAAGGATATGAACAACCAATAAAATTCTTTAGTAAATCCTAAAGAGATGCCATGCTCAAATACAATATCATGGAAAAACATGCACTATCTTTACTTAAGGCAATCAAAGACATCAGAGTGTACATTTTGTACTCTCAAATTATTTCTTATGTTCCAAACTCTATAGTTAAGGACATTTTGAATCAAAATGGGCCTAAAGGTAAAACATTCAAGTGGATTGCCACAATATTGGAATATGACATAGAGATAAAGCCCACAAAGCTCATGAAAGGCCAAGGTCTTGCCAAACGCATGGCTGAATTGAACTATGAGGCCTTAGATGTCAACTTTATTAGTGCCCTTAATGATGAGGAGGAGATGACAGATGAGTTCTACATGGAATGTTTTATTAGCGGTCTTAAAGAAGCCATCAGAACTCAAGCGCTACTTCACCACCCTCCCACATGGATGGAGGCTTGCAAGGTAGGTCATAAGGTGGAACATGCATTAGCAGCCCAATACAGTCGCCCAAATTTCCCCGCTAAAGGTCGCCTCCCACAGGCACAGCACACGACTCAAACACTTAAGGTCCAAAAGGTGTCCCCTGCGGAAATGGCCGAAAGAAGGAAGCAAGGACTATGTTACTACTGTGATGAAAAATACTGCCCAGGTCATAAATGTAAGGAGCCCAAATTCTTTCAAATAGATGCCACTGACTACAACTCGACAGAGGAAGATCCTCCACTTGAGGAACATGAGCCGCTAGAGGACGATAACCAACAGGACAATGTCTCTGACGAACCAGTTATTTCGTTGCATGCCTTGGTAGGGATTTCTTCCCCTAAAACGCTCAAAATCAGAGGGTTTATTAAACATTGCCCAGTAGTAGTTTTGATTGATAGTGGAAGTACACATAATTTCATCCATCAAAAAGTCACAGAAACAGTGCATTTCTTTGTACGAGCAGTTTCTAACTTCCAAGTTCAAATTGGAGATGGAGGCATAATGAAATGTGAAGGCCATTATGAAAATTTCAAACTTCAAATGGGGGATTATCAGTTGAAAACCCACATGTTTGCCATACACATGGGGGGTTGTGACATTTTCCTCGGCGCTGCCTGGCTCCGCACTCTTGGGCCAATCACAATGGATTTCCAAGAGTTGTATATGAGTTTTAAGCAAAACAACCACACACATACCATTTCAGGACTCCAGGCGGGAGCCCCCTCTATCATAAGCTCGCATAGGATGGAAAAATTGTTAAAACATCGCAATCATGGAGTGGTAGCTCAATTTAATGCCATCCAGGGAGTCGAAACCAAGCAGCCGCCACTTCATCCTGAGATGCAACAAATTTTAAACAACCATCTGTCGGTCTTTGACAAACCTCATGGGCTTCCAGCCTCGCGAGGGGAACATGACCATAGCATCACCTTGGTTCCAGGGGCCCAATCCCCAAATGTGCGCCCATACAAATATCTGTTCACCCAAAAGAACGAAATAGAAAAATTCATCAAGGAACTTTTGGAAGCAGGGGTCATTCGTCCCAGCATCAGTCCTTATTCATCCCCAGTGGTTATGGTGCTCAAAAAAGATGGGAAGTGGTGGATGTGTCCTGACTTCAGGGCCCTCAATAAGCTGACAGTCAAAGATAAATTTCCCATCTTGGTGGTTGATGATTTGCTGGATGAACTCAATGGGGCTCAATTTTTCATGAAGCTGGATCTTCGCTCAGGTTACCACCAGATTCGCATGAAGGAAGTCGACATCCCCAAGACTTCTTTCAGGACTCATGAAGGCCACTATGAATTCCTGGTCATGCCATTTGGTCTTTGTAATGCCCCCTCTACTTTTCAGAGCCTTATGAACCACATTCTCAAACCATATCTCAGGAAATTTGTCCTTGTCTTCTTCGATGACATCCTCATCTATAGTGGCACTTGGGCTGCACATTTTCAACATGTAGATCTACTCTTGCAACTGCTCCGCAAGCATAAATTATTTGTCAAGATATCCAAGTGTTCGTTTGGCATGGAAGAAGTTGAGTATTTGGGCCACATTGTGGGGCGTGAAGGTGTTAAGGTGGAACCCAAAAAGAGCCAGGCAATGCAAGAATGGCCTCAACCTAGGACCTTGAAGAGCTTGAGAGGATTTTTGGGTCTCACAGGCTATTATCGTAAATTCGTCCGCAAATATGGTCGCATAGCGAAGCCCCTCACTCAACTCCTAAAGAAAAATTCTTTCCTCTGGAATGAGGAAGCACAACAGGCCTTTACAGCTCTAAAAAATGCCATGTGTTCCACTCCAGTTTTAGCACTACCTGACTTCACCAAATCTTTTGTCATTGAATGTGATGCTTCGGGTACAGGTATTGGGGCAGTCTTAATGCAGGAAGGGCCACTGTTGGCCTTCACAAGCCAACAACTCCGTGGGAGGAATCTGGGCCAATCTACCTACGAGAAGGAAATGATGGCCATCTTACATGCAGTCAACACCTGGCAACCTTACTTATTGGGGCGATGTTTCCAAATCCGCACAGATCATCACAGTCTTAAATATTTTTTGGAGCAACACCTATCCTCCCCACAACAAAATAAATGGCTAGCTAAAATGCTGGGATATGATTATGAGGTCATTTACAAGAAAGGGAAAGACAATAGTGTAGCAGATGCATTATCTCGCCAATTTGAGGAGGAAAGTACCCTGCTAGCAATTTCCCTCCCCATTCCAAAATGGATTGAAGAAGCTCGCAGAGAATGGTTTTCACACCCTGGGCTCTCCCAACTCATTTCTCAATGCAGGCAGATCCAAATTCCACCAAGGGCTACTCGTGGCAGGATGATATTCTTCGCTACAAGGACAGAGTCGTAATATCACCAACATCCACCTTCAAAGTCGCATTTTGGCAGAGATGCACTCATCTCCCATTGCAGGACATTCGGGCTTTCAGAAGATGTATGCTCGCACCAGAAGATCATTTTTCTGGACAGGCATGAAAAAGGACATCCTTACCTTCGTAGCAAAATGCGATGTCTGTCAACGCCACAAAGGGGAAACCGTCAACACACCAGGCACACTACAACCATTGCCCATTCCAACATCAATTTGGACGGAGGTTTCTATGGATTTCATTACAGGTCTTCCAAAGTTAGGGAACAAGTCAGTCATCATGGTGGTTGTGGACCGATTATCGAAGTATGCTCATTTATGCGCTCTACCCCACCCGTTTACACCAACTTTGGTTGCTCAATCTTTCATGGATCATATCTTCAAATTGCATGGCATGCCCACTTTTATTATGTCCAACCGTGACCCAATCTTCACCAGAAATTTTTGGCAGGAACTCTTCAGAATACAAGGCACTCAACTAAAACTCAGTACTTCCTATCATCCGCAAACAGATGGTCAAACCGAAGCCGTCAACAAATGTCTA
>APFE031707253.1:42902-62960 GCA_000404065.3 Pinus taeda | reverse complement strand
GTCCTAGACACACAAGTCAAGCAACTGCGCGGCCGCATGATTAAGGAAGTCCTCGTCAAATGGAAAGACACCTCTCCGGAAGATGCAACTTGGGAACCAGCCACTATTCTTCAGTAGTTTCCGCAGCTTCAGCCTTGAGGAAAAGGCTAGTCTTAAGGGGGAGGGCATGTTAGGGTCCCACCCTAACCCCCTTATTTATGTAATGGGATCACGTCATATTCAAGAGTCAATAAAGCCCATATTAATATTTGTAAGTGGTTAATCTGCAATTAATGACGGGACCACAGTTAGTTGCAAATGGGTGGTAGTATTAGATAGATGGTATTATTAATACACGGTATTGGCCTGTGGTATTGCATGTATGAGTCATATATAAAGGATAGAGACTCCCTGCGAGGAGCATCGTGTCTTATTTTGTAACCGAGCTCTGTTCTATTGGAGGTTTCCCCCTCGAAGAGGCAAGTGAACAATACTCTCTGAATAATAAAATCATTGCTATTCTGTGTTCTGGGTATCTTTTCTTCGCATATTCTGTATTTGGGTATCGTTTGAAGGTTAAGAGCATAACAACTTCAGTGTGCCATTGAAGCGTGGATGGGCCCTGCGTGGATTGGTATATTGTTAATTTCATTTACATAGCGTTTTCGAATTTGAGTAGTGTGCATAGTGTTTAGTGTTATTTCCATGTCTGTGATTTTATTGATTTAATTAGAAATTCTTGCAAATGGTATTTATGGTGATAGCTCAAAGATTTGATTTTTAGATCATTGAACCATATCTTGTAAAAGATTTGATCCATTGTTAGATTTTAAAGCATCTCCATAGACTCCGTTTTCATGCATTTAAAATTCAATGTGCTTTTGATTTTTCATGAATGCTTATGTGTTAGCTAGAAAGATCTTTTGTGCATAACATCCTTGTAAGAGGATTGAAAACTCAGTCTAGCAATACGCTGTATCTTTAGGACAGTTAGATAAATTAGGTGATCTAAGTGTTAAGGTGAGAGGAAACATATCTTAACCTCCTGTAAAGGAGTGTTGTAGCCTGTCACAGTAAACACTTAGTTAGGAATCCTTTTATGTCTATAGACTTTAGACATCTGCCTCTAAGTTTACCTACCTTGGTTGATAATAAATCTAGTCTAATCTAGCACCCTAGATTGGCCACTACAGACCTCACTGGCCAAACTGCTATTTTTAGCAGTTCTATTTTTAGCACATTCTAAATTTAGCATTTCTTGTTGCACATTTTTCAACATGTTCTGCTCTTGTGTTTTGACCTTGTGAACCCTTTTGACTGTTTTCTCCCTTATTAGGAAGCCACTTTTCATTTGGTTTTACTTGCTTGTTGGCTTGTCATCTTGTTGTTTGATTGATTGAGTCATTGAATGGCTAGCGACACTAGGACATCTAGCTAGCCATCCATTCAGTAACTTTTGGACTCATCAAGTCTGGTTGTGGGTGTGTTTGCTCCTTGCATTTTTTTTTGGTCCCTTTTATGACTTTAACCTCTTTTTGCAGGAGTTTGAAAAGGTTTTGTTCACTAGTTTGAATGTCTTTTCCCAGCATAGATTACATTGTCAGTCTTGTTTTTGGTAAAGTCGATGTTACATTGATCTGAATGAACTTCTCTCTTCATGTTTGCATCTACTTGAAGAGCTCATAGTCTCAAAAAAAAAAATTCATTGAAAGATTGTATGCGAAAAGTTTGTTTCGTTGCTTCATGAGAAAATATGAAATTCTAGCTTGTTACATCATTATGATTTGCATCTCTTAAAAAACTACAATTGCATCAGCATTTGAAATAGGATGATAATTTTTGTCATTTCGAAAGGACTGATAGATAAGTGCTTGTCAAGAAATTAGGAATTGGAATGCATTTTTCATTAGTTTATTTTTCGAAAAAGTGAAGAAGTGAAAGATCATTTCATTTTCAGTTGCTTGATTGTTTGCATTTGATTGAGTAGTTTCTACCCTCTCTAGTGTAAGCATTTCATCAAATTGAAAGGGTCTTGTCCCATTTAGTTGCATTTTAGGTTTTTCGAGTAGCATCACTAAGACCTAAAAACTGAAAATTAACTCAAGATCAACTCTAAAATGAATTCAATTAACCTAAGGCGCATTTGACATTAATGATCATATCTAGAAGGTCTAGGCTAGAGATGTGTTACAATGTCTATAAACCTAGCAGTTGTCGTTAGCTTCAGGATTAGACAGCACTAGCATGGATTTGTGCTTCCCATACCATCAAGTATATAACGGGAGACCCCACTAGGCTGCAACCCTTTTATCCTTAGGAAGATGGGTCGAATGCCTTGCGAGCATGATACACCAAACACAACATTTGGGGAGATTGCCTGCTCGTACTTCTTGGTTCGCTAAGAGGTATTTTGCAACTCACAGTTGCCTGGTAATCTTGTTTACCTAGATCATCCAAAGTATTCATTTGATATTTTAGACCCATTAAACTTAAAATATCATCCGAGCACTTGTCCTTTCGAGCTCGTCTCTAATCGAAAGTGATAGAGTCATCTTTGTTTCTTTCTTGACTCTTTAAAAATGAAAGAACATCAGTCTTTTATGCGTCTTAATAATTGATTGCCCACGATCAAAAACATCTTGTTAGTCTTTTTTAACCAAATCGTGATTTCCCTTAAAAGGACATTTTAAAGCCTTGAAGTTACTTTTTCTGTCGACTAAGACAAGGTCATCGTGGTTGAACCATCTAGTTCACCCAATTCCTCTTCCTCTCCTTCGTTTGAAAGATTGATTGAGGAGCTGTTTCCTAAGTTACCAGAGTCACTTGAGGACCAAAATGTTGAACTCGCAATTTTTTTTAGTGTTCAACCATTGTCACCTCGTCCTCCACCCACTTTCGATTCAAGGTCATCTGCTGATCTTGGTCAAGAATCTCTAGATAATCCTGTTCGAGCTCCAGAAAAATATTCGACCACTGACAGTCAGCTTGGACTGGTTATCTATCCTCTAACCCTTTGTTTGACGTTGTTGAGATATCACCGTAGAGTCCTTATAGTTTGTACAACCAACCGAGTGTTCCTTTGGAACTATTCCCCAGACACGTTCGGTCATTCGTCATCGTTTGTTTTCAGACATGGAACCCGAAGGCGATGCCCCAGTCACTACTTTGGATGAGTCCAAAGTTTCTACTCCACATACTATTGAGGGGGAAGAATTGCAGTTGCAGATCCCTCCCGACGGTTTCCCTTATTCAGAAGGTATTCCCGCCAGTTTGCCACCTAGCTATGTGTCTTTGGGACACTTAGTTTCAGGCACACCAAGTACCTCATCACTCTACCATAATTATGTTTGGGCATCAGGTGTCAGGCCTACGTTAGGTCCATTCGTCATGAACACGACTTCCCAACCAGTTGATACTTCAGTCCCAATGCAACCCATCATCCCGAACACTCTTGTATCATCGATCCCAGTTATGCGTCAGTCTCAACCGATGAATTCAAATATTGTCTCTGCTAGTTCTTCTGTCCTGCTAGTCAATGGCCAGATTGTGCCACCACCTCGGGGGAAAAACCTGAATGTCTCTATGGCATCAGGTGCCACTAATGTGAGCGTCTCACAAGCTCACATGCTTGGTATAAACCAGCCCTCTTCTGGTACTATTTACAACCCTGCTGACCCTATTAGATCAAGCAATGTCCAATACCAACAGGTTCAAAACCCTAGTGGTCCGTTTGGATCGAGCAATGTTCAGTATCAGCAGCCATATGGGGCTCAATTCTAATACCAAAATCCTTACATTCCATATGGTTTTCAAGGATTGGTTAATCAACCTTACACCCTCTAACCTGGGAAGTACATCTAGCCTGACTATGGCCAGATTCAGTTCGGTAATTTCCCGGGCACTGTTCAAGTACCCTTGCAATAGTAAGGACAGCTTTTGCACCAACTAGGGAAGCCTTTGTTACCGCAAGGGCAACCTTTGTTGTGGCAAGGGCTTTCCGCGCAACAGCAAGGGCAGATTATCCCATAGCAAGGTAACCTGCAACAACCGCAAGGTCAGTCCTTTGAACAGTTGCAGTAGATCACGCGGCAGCAGATGCAATATGCTTTGCATACCTCTCAATCCATACCCTCGCAGGGCCAACCTCTGCAGCCCCAGGGACAAATTTTGCAACTACAAGGTCAGCCCTTGCAACAGCAAAACTAACCCAGGCAGTAGCAACCCTTGTATACATATCAGCAAGGTCAACCCTTGCAAGGACAGGGCCAAAGTCAAATCCTGCAGCAGCAGGTGCAGAATCCTCTTGTCCAGGGTAAACAGGTTCAGAATCCTATCGACCAAGGGAACCAAGGGCAAAAACCCTATGTCCAAGGGAAAGAAGTGTATCAACCTTATGCCCAGGGAGTGCAGGTCTAGAACGCTCTTGTTCAGGGACAACAAGTTCAAAATGCTATCAACCAAGGGCACTAGGTACAAAACCCCTACATCCAAGGGAAAGAAGTGTATCAACCTTATGCCCAAGGAGTACAGGTCCAAAACCCTCTTGTTCAGGGAAAACAAGCCCAACAACCATATGTTCCAGGACAACAGATCCCATACCCACATGTCCAAGGTCAACAGGCTCAACAACCTTTTAACGTTGCCTATCAGCAACCTGTGCATGGACAATTTCAAGGTATTCAAGGTCTAAATCCTACCTTTGGTCAAGGTAATCCGCAATGGGGGCAGCCTTAGATGCCATATGGCCAAAATCCCCCAATGTGGGGTCAAAATCTTTACCAACAGGGATGGGCTCCTCCTTATGGACCTGCCTATTGACCTCCTATGCCTTTTAACACTCAATTACCTTTCTTGGCTACACTTGAGTTGCCAGATGTATCGTGTCTTACGAATGACTCAATTCTTCATTCACCATACTGGCCTCCAGTGTCGTCCAAGATACCAAGTGATTGCCCAAAGTTCGATGGAAAAGCTAAAGAAGATCCTCAGGCCCGTGTGATGACATATCACCTCTGGTGCTCGTAGAACTCATACGTGGATGATTCCATTCATCTTCTTCTTTTTCGACGAACCCTCACAGGTGCTGCAGTGAAATGGTACATCGAGCTACCTCAAAGTACTTTCCATGACTTCAATTCATTAGCCATGCCTTTCCTCATGCATTTTCAGCTGTCGGTTCATTATGAAACTGGCACCTACTTGCTCACATCACTTAAGCAAGACATTGCGATGCACATATCTGATCATATCCATGAATGGAGACGTAGATGTCACCTGATCAAGTTCAAGATCACTGATTAGTTGCTCACTGAATGGTTTACAAAATCATTCATAGCCCCAATTGCTCACGATATAGCTATGGGTGGATGTGTCACTGAAGAGCAAGCCATTGCCCATGTCCAGTACTTGGATTTGATTTACTCTCAGTTTGGCACCTTATACGAATTTTTACCCAATGCTCCGCGGCCATCATCCGATCCCACAACATCAAAGTCACCAGTTGTTCCTCCCGTTGATGGAGTTATTGGTTCAGTATCCAAGACCCCGGCTAAAACTTCTTCCAAACAAAAGTCAGTCTTGAATGCTACTCCTAATAATTCATCTCAAAATACGCCAAGCCCTGGCAAAACCTCAAAGGTCCACGCTGTCCAGTCTACTGCAGTGGACAAATTCTCGTAAGGAAAAAAGAAAGGAAAAGGAAAAGCTAAAGTCGATGCCCCGAAATAGGGTCCTCCCAAATCTTCTATTGGCGAATCTTCGCAACAGAAACCTAAGTATCCCTGCCTCATTTGCGAGGAGGATCACTATACTAAGGATTGTCCACAACGATCCGAAGTTATTCGCCTACTCAAAGGCACCCACGTTGTCCTTAAAGAGCCATTTCCATCTCAGTAGACTCAAATGGTAAACCAACCTCAATCTACTTCCTCTGGATCTCAAGTGTTCATGATGAGCACGCCCATTAATGTGGCTACCCGATCAAAATATTATCAAACTCCAACTCCGACAGCTAGGAAAGAAAAAAAGCTTTTCCTTCTTCTTCCACCCCGAGTTCTGGCCCTCTGTAAAGTGAGCGCCCTAACCCTAATTCTGCTACTCGGCTGCCCTCTCGAGGTGTTCTGCGAAAATCCTCATATAATCCCGACGCCCGAGCCGCTTAGCATTATAATATTATTGAGGATTTGGCTCGAGCGCTGTCAGCCATGTCGATTCTCGAGGTACTCAAAAGCTGCCCGTCACAGTGGAAATATTTATTGTCGGCTATCAGGGGCATTGATCCCACTGATTCTAATTTGATCTATTTCGATCTAGAGAACCATGTTTCGCGGCTCCCTCATCAAATTGCCTTTCTTATTCAGGTAATCATTAACGAGAAGGCCATCCACTGCACTGTCATAGATGAACGTGCTTCCACCTACATCATGTCAACTGCATGTTGGAAGGCTATTGGTTCCCATGCACTAAACCAGTCTCCGAAAACTTTGGAAGCTTTTGATGGGCACAATTTGCGACCCTTCAGCGTCTTACCTAACCTTGCCATCACCCTAGAAGGCAAGACAGTGCAAGTCGAAGTAGAGATTATTGACACCAATCTCAATTATAATCTTCTACTCTGCTGAAGTTGGACTCATGCCATGCATGTCGTGGCCTCCTCTTTGTTTTTCGTGATCCGTTTTCCCCATCAAGGGAAGATTGTCACCATTGATTAGTTGTCTTTCTTTGCCTCTTCCTCCTCGGATGGAAACGTTCCATACGTCAAGCACTTTGATTCTCCCTATGAGAGTGTGGGGGCAGGTCTCTTCAAAGACTCTGCCTTAATGGGAATTTTTCCACTCCCACCTCCTCATGTTGCCTCTGTCAACATGGTCTCAGTCAAATCTAATCCCTGGGTCATACCTGCACAAGATCTTATTGATGCTTGGGGCAAGGTCATGCCGCTTAGTCCCGCCGAAGTCAATTACGTGGAAATTGTTTCGGCTTCAAACTTCACATCCTCTGATTCTCATATGTCGAAGACCTCTCTCAATATGTATTCACAATCCCCCTGGCTTGGTGCTTTGGAATGATCCGATCCCCTAGTCGAGGCCTTCCTCACCAATGAAGGTATCATGGAAATCATGTCTCTCAAGGAACCACCATGGATCGATACCCATCATCGCTCCTCGTTCCTGCCTCACTCGACAGTTACTCATGAAGTATGGTCGGAAGGAAATTTGGGTAATATTACCCAAACGATACCAGTTGAAATTTCTATCAAACCCAATGTCAATGAACATGTTCATATTGGGGTATCTTGTTCTCCGGATGAGATCAAGACATATACTCGTCTATTTTAGGAATTTTGTGATGTGTTTGCATGGTCTTTTGAAGAAATGCCTGGCATCGATCCTAGCATTATGGTGCATGAAATACCGACATATCCTCTCGCGAAGCCCGTTCTCCAACGACTTCGCCCAGTGCATCCTAGGAAGGCCGCTGCTATTAAGGGTGAATTCGAAAAGCTTCTCAAAGCTAGGTTCATCTATCCCATCCCCCCTATAAGCTGAGTGTCCAATATTTTCCCGGTGACTAAAAAATAGGGCACAATCCGCGTTTGCGTGGATTATCGAGATCTTAATCATGCATGTCCTAAAGACAACTATCCTACTCCCTTCATTGATCAAATCATTGATGAATGTGTCGAGAGCGACATCGTTTCCTTTATGGAAGGTTTTTCTGGTTATAACCAGATCAATATCGCACTGGCCGACTAGGAGAAGACAACCTTTATCTACCTATGGGGTACGTTCGCGTACAAGAAGCTCCCTTTTAGCCTCAAAAATGTTGAAGCCACATATCAACAGGAAATATCTTATGTGTTTCATGATATTTGCAACATTGTCCAACCTTACTTGGATGACCTTCCTGCCCATTCTCGTAAGCGGCAAGATCACCCAGACCATCTTCACCAGAATTTTCTACGCTGCAGATACTATAACATTCAGTTAAATCCACACAAGTGTGTTTTCTGTGTGGAATCAGGATGACTCCTCGGCTTTATTGTCTCTAAGGACGAAATTCGCTTGGATCCGTTAAAATTTGAGGCTATTGTAAATTTACCCCCTTCATCTTCACTGCACCAACTCTAGAGCCTACAAGCAAAGGCCAACTTTCTCCGTCATTTTATGCCCAACTATGCCGGGCTAGCTATAGGATTTACCCGATTTCTCAAACAAGGAAATCCATTTGCATGGGATGAGGTGGCCTAAAAATATTTTGATCTTAAGGTCGTCCTCATAAATGCTCCTTTGTTGCATCCACTAGACTACTATTGATATTACTTCCTTTACCTAGTCGCAGCCCCTAACACCATTGCTATGGTGTTGGTTCAAGACGACAATGAAGGCAACGAACATGTGATCTACTACCTAAGTTGGAATCTCCCCAACACTAAAACACATTATGCATATGTCAATAAGTTGGCTTTGGTTGCCGTTCAGGCTATTCAATGTTTTCAGCACTACATTATTTTACATATGACTACAGTGATTTCTGAATGCAACCCTATGACCTATATCCTAACTCGTCAGAAGCTAGGGGGCAAGTATTCTAAATGTATCGTTATCCTGCAAGAATTTGATTTGGTCTTCACTACGGCCAAATCTAAGAAGTCACTTGTTTTCACTGCACTGATTTGTTCCCTTCCCTCCAAAGCTCTCCCTACTGGTGCAGATGAACAACTCCTAGATGAGACCCGTTTCCTTATTAGCACCCTTGATCCATGGTACGGTGATATCATCATGTATCTCCAAACCTCCACGTTTCAATCCGTGTAGGCCAAGGATGATCATTGAAGGATTCAGCATCATTCCCAACCCTACCGTATTATTGGTGGTACTTTATACCGTGTCAGTGTTGATTTTGTAGGAAGCTGAAAGAGCTCTCAATGATTGCCACTCTGGGGCATGTGGTGGTCATATGTCTAGTTATGCTACAGCTCAAAAAATCCTTCGCACTGGTTATTTCTGGTTGTCTATCTTCAAAGATTGCATTCTTGTTGTCTGCAAGTGTCATGAATGCCAAATTTACCAACGCAAGATGTGCACCCCACCCGCTCACCTACACCCCGTCATTACCATTGGTCCCTTTGCCAAATGGGGCATCGATTATATGACATGTAACCCTCGTTCGGTTGGGGGTGGCTATATTATCATCGTTATGGCTTATTTTACCAAATGGGCCGAAGAAATGCCTACATATTCGGTAGATGGTAAGACAATGGCTCAATTTCTTTTTAACCATGTTATTTCTAGGTTCAGTGTACTCCAAGCCATTGTCACAGACCATGGCTCCCATTTCAGAGATTACATGATGGCAGAACTGATATCTACATTGGGCTTGCGCCATGATGGCTTGACCCCATATTACCCTCAGGCCAATGGCCAAGTTGAAGTCGTGAACAAGGTTTTGGTGACCATGCTTCAGCATACTATTGGGATGCATAAGTCAAATTGGAATATCATGCTTTTTTCAACTCTCTAGGCCTACCGAACTTCAACCAAAGACACAACTGGGTTCACACCATTCCAGCTGGTCTATGGTCTGGAAGCAACATTATCGATCGAATGTGAGATTCCTTCACTCAAGTTAGTTGTTAAACTCCTCCCTGAAACATCACTACAAGAAGAATGCCTCTTATATTTATAACTACTGGATGAGACTTGTCGTCTCACTACCTTGGTCATCTAAGCACAAAAGAAATGGTTCAAATCCCATTTCGATCAGTCGGACTCCCCTCGCGCTTTCTCTGAGGGTGATTTAATCCTGCTATACGACCAAGCTAACGATAAGCTGGGGACAGGAAATTTTGAACCTATGTGGCATGGGCCCTATATATAAACGTATTTTGTAGAAAGGACCCTATGAGCTTATTGATTATGAAGGAAATCCTCTCGATAAGCCCCACAATGGCCTTTACCTCAAAAAGTACTATGCTTAGGACATCTTGCATGGTTACTTATGTACATTAGTGTGTGATTCATTTTTGTACAGCGTGGTTTTGTGTGATAGTTTTCAAACAGATTTCCTGTTTACTATGTTTTTCTTGCTTTGCAGATATCTATAACTCCTCACGTTGGTTTCGTCAATGGTTCTTGTTGAAGTACCCAGAACCTATCATCCACAGCATGGGCTATCTACAACCCTAACGGTGAGTTGATTGACCTTCAAGATATCTGCCTAGGTCGTACAACCAACAACATTGTTGAATACAGTGCGGTCATCAAACTGTTATCAGAGGCCATTGCTCTGGGCATCAGAGAGTTGGTTGTCAACTTGGATTCACAGCTTGTCGTCCTTCAACTCAACGGGAAATATTCCGTCAGGAACCCTTGAATATTACGAATGTATCTCTGTATCCATCTATTGGAAAGACATTTTGATTATATTACATATCATCATATTCCTAGACGCATGAATACACTGACAAATGCATTAGCTAATTACGTGTTGGATAGACATTTACGAAACATGTGAAAGATAATACAAACCATTTATACCATAATAGACAAGAAAATACAACATATATATCTATGTGTGTGTGTGTGTGTGTGTGTGAGAGTGTTCGATACATCAAAACCCAAAAAAAATATGTATGTCTATAATAACATTGGCGGCTCGCAGGCCTCGTACATCCTTGGCACGCAGGCCTCAAAAAATATGCAAGTACTGGACCTCAGAACTACTCAACATGGTGGCCATGATAGCATGAGACAGCTCGTGCAACACGACTCAATAATTAGTGAATCCGATTTGAGACTCCCACTATGTGCCTTTGGTACTGTTGAGGCATGTCTCCTATCCGAGCATACTCTGAGATACCATGAGTCAACCCCTCGAGGTTCCTCGCAATCTCCTCCTCGTTATCGCTCCTTTCCTAATAAGGGGTGACAGCATTGATGGGGCGAGGTACGCGCCTGGCCATCAGGGACATCCTAGCTAGCCGCTCTAGTCCAACATCTGCATAGACAAGAGAAATGTTATAAGCATGCATATACCAAAAACAATTAAAAAACATCAAAGCCAAAATTTTGATTTTTTATCTTCTTCATCGAAGTCCTCCCCATCTAGTAAGGGCATATCAGGGTCTCCACGGAAATCAGTGTCGTTGTACGGCCAGTCCTCTAAGACAATCCTCTGTCGGCGTAGCCATGAGAAGAATGTCAGTCAATATGACATATGCTAACCCCCAGTGATCCTTGGCATCAAATGACTCCACCGAGCCATCCGCAGATCGCGTGGTGCAAGAGGATCAACCTCAGTCAATTGATACTGGAATAGTGGCACTCGTTCTAGGAAGAAAGTCACAAGTACTTATCCGAAGCCAAATTTCTTGAAATTCCCTGCCTTGGCCTTGGATAACTGGTGCTTGATATTTATCTTCATGGCCTCTACCCAGTTGAAGACCATAGGAGTTGTGCAGTCAATAGCATAAAGGAACTTTGACTTGTTAATCTCATGTTCCACGTGGGACCCCGCCACTTTGTTGATAGTCAACAGAAGCATCCTTAGTGTCAAATCCCACACACTGGAAATCTCTATCTTCCTGCTCTTGGATTTCAGGGCCTCATGCCAATGTTCGGCAAGAAGGGAAGATATGCTTGCATCGAGAGGACGTGACCCATACAAGTTCACTGGCTCACCTCTGCGAGACAGTCCAGTGATGAAGTAGATATCTGAAGTTGTCAACTCCAGCTCCTGGTTCCCCATGACAAAAAACTCATGATTAATGTCCCGAAGGCTTATCAAGTATCGAAGCAACTCGAGCTAGGCCCACATCCCTGGTGTAAGGAAAAATTTGAGGAGCTTGCAAGCCCTCAAAGCTTCCAGGAAATTTGGATTATTCAATGCCTAGGTGTCAACATCTTCGTGTTCTCTTTCCTTCCAATCCACCTTTTTTCAATTTCTCTCTTGCAAAAGACATTTATTTGAGTCAATCATCAATTTTGGCACATTAAATTCAAGTTCTAATGGTCAATTTTTGAAGAAAGATTATTTTTCCCTATCCACGGTGCCGACGTGCCTGTTTTAGAAACAGTCACACCGATCAGCCCGTATAGTTATGCAAATAACCCTTGGTTGGTGCAATCTCGTGCCTGAAAATTGCACCGATCAAGGGTGAAAAAATTTCTCAAAAACCTCCCTAAAATTCCTAAAAAATGGATAAAAACATAAATGAATAGTATGAAAATGGAGCTCAGGGCTTTGGCTGTTACTTGGAACTGACAACTCATCAATTGACCTCCCAGATCTCCCATAATTTGCTCCAGAAAAACTAGGGCAAAAGTGGGCAAAAAGTCTTCACTACAAAGGTAAAGTGGTAAATGGTAAAAATATATTTACTTTTCCCCTTTTTATTCATTTTTTCATGAAAATATCAGGTTTTGTAAATATTTTTGAACTATTTTACCTCAAGAACTCAATAATACGATTTTCCTTACTTGTGTAGCAACAGGTGATGGATGCTCGACGATGGTGATGAGTCACATTTCAGCACTTTTCTCGACTCGCTAAACTCATACGAAAATATTGCCGAGTATTTTTCCCTTTTTGACTCGTTAATGAGAATAAAAATGGGGGGTCCGCTTTCAGCTCTTTTCTGACCCTTTAAAAACTAAAAGATGGTCGAGCCCTTGTCATTCTGAACTCATTAATGGATGTAAAACATCACACACCCAGTATAAGTTTACCCCTTTTTTGGGCTGGGAGGTACTAATTACGAAAAAGGTACTCCTTCACTGAAATGGTCAAGCAGTTCTCTCAGGTATTGTTTTCTACCTTTTCGGACTTGAGAGACACGAAAAAGGGACCATGTGGAGTTTTCTTTTACGTGTCTTTTTCAAAATCTCTAAACATGAAAAAGGTACCGAATAAAACCTTTGTCGGACTCGTTAAACTATTAAACGGGATCAGATTTGTCACCATGACGAACATGAGCTTCTCCTTCCTAGGACTCATTAAACTTACTAGGTCGAATTCGCCTGAAGGATGAACTTACAGTGCAAGCATATGATATCCCCTTCAAGCTTGCAATTAAAAAATAATTGGGGTACTCACCAGAAATGCTGGGGGGAAATTTGGAAATCTATCGAGTCGTGTCGGCAACTTACTATTGAACATGACATTCTTTGCTTCGTGTTAGGTTGGGACATCCTCCTCTACATCATTGACCTTCCTGGGTTTGGGCCATTCATTTTTGCCTTCCATTTGATCTCTGCCATGTCATTATGACCATTGATCCCATGGATCCAAAAGCTGCCAAAATTCCAGTTGTGTCGCCGATATGTTCAAGAGTTTTCATTCTGCAGTTACACTTACTTCTCATTCTCTATATCATCCAAAATCATTTTACATCCTCTCGTCTCACATCGATGATGTGGGATTCATTATAGCCCTCCTTCAACAGAGTTGCTTTCCGTTGACATTAACTCATAATCTGGGAAGTTGACAGAGAGACTCCCTTCCAGTACTGTAAAGCTTGCATGCCCTAATGGCAAGTTCTTCGCACTCGACGACAAGTTCACATCATTTGATTTCGATCAAGTGATTTCAGGGTGTTCAACTTCAGTTCCTGTATTCACATTCCGTGAATTGTGCTAATAGTACCTTCAGAACCATTGTCATTATTGGTGGTTTCTCTCGCGCTTGTTAACAGTTTACATCATTGACTAGTAATCAAGCGACTTTCTGGCATGTTCAACGTCAACACATCTATTCACATGTTAGAATCTGTACTTTGATTGGGTCGTGTTGGAGCGCAAGACCGTGGACTCACATCACATAAGTCCAGGTTGTGAAGTGGTGTGACATGGTTTATGATGATATGCATGTTTCTTTCAGATGGCTAGATGCGACCAAACCATGAGTTATCATATGTGATCCTTCTCATTATTGGATGGCTATGACCATACCTTAGTTTTGTTATGATCCTCTTTGACAGATGGTTGCACCAATACCTAGATCCATTTACATGATCATTCTTTGGATGGTTGTGTCCATGCCACAATTCATGTATCATTCGATATAGATCTCAGTTTATGCATATGTATATGTACTTGCTTGCAAGTTTTCCAACGATAGACCGGTTCCCCACACTGATTTATAAAGCATTTCATCCCTTACTCCAGTTTGGCCTTCATACTTTAGGGGCATATGTTACACAGCATTTTGTCACTGTGCATGTACCCCCCATTCCTTGATCCTGGAGGACCTCTACAGTGAACCCTGCATGCTTTGCCTTCATGGACAAACTCCCATTATGTCCCTCTTCATGAGCAGATCATTTCCCTTTTACACCATTTCCCCTGAAACTTCTTTTTTGCCCAATTTACAAGGCCAACACTAATGACCTTTGTCTCCCACACATTGATGTGCAGAGATTAGCACTATTTGCCACGTTGATCGATGCGACTAAGCCATGTTCTAGTTGCGTCGGTCTTGTTATTGAAAATTTTTTAAATTAGAGCCGAAGCTTCTAGCTCTAGAAGCTTCGTAACGGAAGTCTGGTAAACGGTTTGGAGTGAAGCCTAAAGGGAAGAGCCTTTAAACTATTGTTGTTTGAAGTTATCATGGAGTGCTAGCAGAAGTGTGTGGGAACCCGGTCTTGTCAAATGAAGATTGCGACATCAAGACGAATGGTTGTAATCTCTCTTTGATATTAATATATGCAACTATCGATTAATTTCCTACATGTTTTGTAATATTACATATTCGTGTCTTAATTCTTCTTGACTCATTAAGTAGGTTGAATTGTAATCTGTCTATTATTATGTTTGTGTGTTGTTGTTGTTAACTTGTTTTAGGAGCTTGAAGAAGGAAGCGAGAGATTGTTGGAGCGAGCAAGTGAGGACACCATCAAGCAGGATAAGCGACCAAGAGGTAGGCCCTCTTGATTGATTTTAACCTAAGGAAATATTCCATAGAATGTATCTGTTATGGCTAGACCCATTATCGGGCTAGAGGAATTCGTTCGTGTCCGCACTTATAATTTTACTTCACCACATGGAGGAAACAGAAGATAAAGGTTTTCCCTTGAAAAATAGAAGGCACGACAACGGTTTTAACCATGCACCACTAGAATCATGAACCCTAAACAGTGCTAGGATACAGAGATGTAAGAACATCAGGGTATATATGCTAAACTCATATGATGGTAAGATTCATATTGAGAGGCCGTCACAAGGAAGCTTTATCTGAGGGAGTGCCATGTTCAAGGGAGCGACTGCTACCAAAAAACTCTTTCAAAATACGGAACATAACGCAATTGTATTGTCCACTTTCCCCATTTGATTAGTTTAGTGAGTCCATATGAGTAAACTCATGTATATTTTCATGTTTTAAGAGTCTAAAAAGGACCGTAAAAAGAGCGATTGTATACCCTATCTGATTAGTTTAATGAGTCCAGACAGGCAAACTCGTCGATCTTTTCATGTTTTAAGAGTCTGAAAAGGATCGTAAAAAGAGAGACTATATTCCTCATGTGTGTAATTTAATGAGTCCAGACGAGACAACTCGATGGTCTTTTCATATTTCAAGAGTCTGAAAATATCATAAAGAACGACTCCAAGGTGGGTTGTTAACTGGGTGCAACAAAAGTTTAATAGTATACCCGGAACGATTCCTTTTCTGTGAGTTAATATACTGAGTCTGAATAAAGAGAAACCTATGCTCAATAGATGTTTGCCTCATTTTGTTACGAGTACGAGGAAACAGAATAAACTCTTTATTTGTTGTGAAATTTTAATGAGTCACGCGATGACAAACTCAATACCTTCATCAAATTTTAACGAGTCAAATGAAGAAAACTCAAGGTATCTTTTTCAATTTAGTGAATGAGGAAAAAGAGGTACAAGAACTTCTCATTCCTTCTTCGTAGATTTAAGGAGCCCGGAGAAGGGAAAAACTCAGGGATTTTTCAATTTAAGAGCAAGAAATAGTCCCAAAAAAGAAAGCGCTCATATCATCGTCGTAAGTGTTTAACGGCCCAATGACAAAAAATCGGGGTTTTTTCGATTTAACGAGCGAGAAAAGTTCCTAAAAAGAATGCTCAGAGCTTCTTCATAAGTTTTTAACGAGCCTAAAGAAGGAACTCGAGGTTTTTTTTATTTTATGATCGAGAAAAACGACCCAAAAAAGAATGCTCAAACGATCTTTTTTAGTTTAATGGGCTAGAAAAAGAGTTGCTTGAACAGTCATCGTGAGTGTTTAATGAGCCCGACGATGAAAAAATTAAGGATTTTTTATTTTTAGAGTGAGAAAACATCCCATAAAAGAAAGCACTCATAGAGAATCGCACATGGTCATATCTGTCGTTCAATCCTGAAAATTCTTTCATCAAAAATGAGCAACTTATGCCAATATGGGGTCATGAGGCATGATAATTATCATTGGAAATGGACTAATTCTACTTTAATGACTTCAATTAAGATAATTTGTGTCTCCAAAATGACTATAAGGGAGTTCTTGAGCCTCCACTTTCACCATTTGCATCATTTGAGAGTTGTGAGAGTGTTTTGGAGCTAAAGAGGAGCAGATTTTCCTTGGACGATTGCGGGAGATCCGAGTGACCATTCGACGTGTCGTCAGTCCAAGTAGATGCCAAAACCTTGATCTTTCATTATTCAACCTTCTTTTTCAGCTTTTGGGGTGATTTTTTGGATAACTGGGGAGCCATAGTTCTTTAATTGTGCCTAACGCCCCCTACTAGGCTGGTAGGGAGCGTTAAACGCCCTTTACAACTTGGTGGAGGGCATTAATCCTCCCTATATGTCACTAGAGGGGGCGTTAGAGCATGAGGGATGTCATGCAGAAAGAGTTAATCTTGCGGACAAAACCAACCTCCCTAGAAGCCTAAGACTTTCTAGTGACAAACAAGACAATTAAGAGCAATCCTTCTCTAAACATGCATCTATCACACGAGAAATCAAGTGTTTAAGATCCTAGCCATGGTCCAACGTTGTTGTAGTAGTCCAGCCTCATTGATCCAGATGAGCTCCTCCTTCACTTCGAAACCTGCATTCACTAACAATCAAACGATTACATAGCACCTGAATATCCCATAAAATAAAACATATTCAACATATAGACCAAGGAGTATATGAAACAACTCATTAATAACAAATTGTTGAGAAGAATGGACTTATTTTGTATTAATAGGAAACAAAAGAAACCATTACAACCTGAGCCTTGGTGTTGTGCAAGTTCCTCCCAGGGTCCAGCAAGAGTTTTCCTTTACTTTGATAAGCTCACCCACTTCCAAATGAAACAAGAAAGGATGGGAATCTTTCCTCACAAGCTTCTACAAGGAAGTCCTAATTCCAGCAGCATCTACCCTTTGGAATGTTCAGCTTTCAACCTCCCCTCCTCTGGCCCAATGCTTGTATTTATAATGTTCTAGAGGAAGTTAATCAGGTCCAACATCAATGGGATAAGCCCCTCTTTTGGATGGGGTAGCTCCTCTCTTGATGGGATAAGTTCCTCTTTCATAGGGATGCATGAACCATCTGGAGGCGCTCAATACACGTCAAACAATCTTCTAAAATGCTCTAGAAATGACCACAAGTAACTTTTTTAAGATGAAACTCGCGCCTTTTGACCTTTACAGGAGTACGCACCCATCCCTTGACTTACAGAGCGTACAAGTACGCAGGTACAATGAGCTTGGGATGCGTACACGCAGGCAAGGTAGAGAGACCCTGCGTACCCAGAGATAAACATGATTTTTAATGACTTTCTCTCTTTCTTGAAGTTTGATATGGAGAGCAGAGGTATCAGGCTTGACAAGGAGGATAATATGACTATTGATGGAGCCATATTAACTGCAGATAGTCATGGTGACAAATTTCAGTGTAACAGATTGCCCCCTAAATTGCGAAGCCTGTAATAGATAAGGGTTTTATATCATCTAGGAAGGGTGAAGTACTTTATCATTTCAAGGATTATCTCGTGGAGAGCCTGGTCAGAACCTGCAATTTTCAACACAAAATACATGTATAAGATTATATCATCGATGAGGTAGGCATTCCCATACTCAGATCAAAACTTTAACTAACAGACTAACTACTCTGATACAGGAATGATTTCATAATACATCATAATCATAGACTCGTGTGGACACAGTATGGGCGCAGCCATCTGTTTATGATTGGTCTACAATATAATGAATACAAAACTCCTCGCAGCCTGGATGGTGGAAACTAGATCCAGGGTCTTCATCTCTACTTCCGAATTGGTACGATTCTAGCCATGTGAATAAATAAGTCGATGTCGAACATGGTAGAAACCACTTGATTACCAGTCAATGATGTAAACTGTTAACAAGTGTGAGAGAGACCACCAGTAATGTCAATGGTTCTCAAAGTACCCAGCACAATCCATGAGATGTGAATGAATGAGTCGATGTCGAACATTTCATGGAATCCTTCGATCGCAAGTTAATGATGAAAACTGACGTCGAAGGCGAGAAACCTGCCATTGATGCATGCAGACTTCAAGGTACTGATGATTTCTAAGTCAACTCTCCAGATAATGTGCTGATGTCGAAAGAAAGCGACCCGTCGCAGGCAAGCCCACAACACAAAATCATAGTTCAAGTTGAAGAAATGTTGCTACAAGGACTGACTCAATGATGACACAATGAATGATAGGTATTTTTCGGTTGAATGTTTTGTTTCAGACCTCTTGAACACATAACAACACAACATATGGTTTGGTGACAAATGACTCAAAGTCGACTCCCATAACCCGGCTAAAGATGTCAAATGATCTTGGTCAACTATGAGATGAGGGATTTCCCAACCCAGGTGAATGAACGAGTGTCGTGTTCAAGAGTGGTAGTAAGATTTTTCTGAGACAAAAAGATATCAAATAGGCTCATTCTTCTCACTTTTCCCCCACCATTTCTGGCAAGTACCTCTTTATTTTTTACAAGCTTGAGGAGGATAACATATGCTTGTTTGTAAGCTCATCCTTGGGATGAGTCCAACTTAGTTTTTGATTCAAACCCTAAGAAGGAGTGGTCCGTTCCTGTTTGTAATAGAACAGGTCCTTTACTGTGAAATTTTAACGAGTCCAGTATAGGAGAAACTCGGCGTTTTTCATATTTAGAGAGTCTGAAAAACTTAGAAGACTCCAGATTGGGCTTTTTCGTAAATTTGTGTCTCCTAAGCCCGAAAAAGTATAAAATAATACCTAGAAGAACCGCTTGATCTTGCGACCAAGGATATTTTCATAGTTAGTGTCTTTGACCTAAAAAGTAAAAAGTGATCAAGGACACGTCGTTTTTTTTCCAATATCGAATTTGAAACGACAAAAATCCGGCAATCTTTTCCTGTTTTTACGGTCAGAAAAGGGCTATAAGGGGACCGTCTTTTAATTCTGTTTTAACAAGTGTAAAAGAAACGCTCGGCAATCTTTTCAATTTTTAGGAGTCAGAAAAGGGCTTAAAAGATGACTCTGATGTTTGTTTTGTGAAAAAATGACAAGTTTTCCTGTAAATCCCTTCGTCCTGCACAAAAACGACACATTACTCATACCTGTTTAAGATAGGCAAAAAATACATTGAAAAATGACCTTCCATGGTGAAAAATAAACAAATTTAATATTTATTTATCCAAAAACCTATAAAAAGACCTTTTACCATGTCATTTTTACCATTTTACTGTTGAGGTAGAAAAAAGAGCTTTTGGCAAGAAACTTCCCGTGGAGATTTCGGAAAATCAGACCGTCGGAATCGAACGCCGTCACCTCCAGGTAATCCACAACATCCTCCTCTTCAATTTCATCCGTTTAGAATTTAGTTTTAAGTTTTAGTTTGATTTTTTGGAGGCATAGGGGTTTTGGGATGCGCTCCTCGGGGTACGCAGGTGGCCCATGGGTAACCTGCGTACCCCGACCTTTTTCTTTAAAGGAAAATGGGTAAGGGTATGCAACCTACCTTCAGGCCAGGTGCGTACCCACGCTCTGTTCCTGAAGGCGGGGTGCGTACCCCATGTAAAGCGTACCCCCAAACTCATACCTTCAAATTTCACCATTCAAATTTGA
>APFE031707253.1:537-20396 GCA_000404065.3 Pinus taeda | reverse complement strand
TGATGTAAATGTTTTTTAACTGTTTTTGTAAATTTTTAACTGTGTAAAGATTTACTTTCATACATGTATCTATAGTGAATGAGACAGATGCCAATCTAACACAATTTTCCAATGAATCAACAATTGTATTAGATTCTCTAGGAATGTGTTCATATGTGATAACCTCAAATTGGCGTTCCAAGAGTCGTGGATGCGATGACGGTCTCCTAACGACAGCTCAAGGTGGTGTTGATAACATAGACAACTTCATCCAAATGGGGATCATGGGTTATCTCGTTAGGATTGACAATGGGAAGATTCAACAAAAGTTTTTGCCTTGGCAGCAATGAAAACCAAATCAAATTGTTGGAGGATCACAATCCATTTGGAATAATCCCTCCAATCACTTGACAAGACAAAATGTGTCTCATGGGATTCTCCAAGGCGGTGACAGTGGTCTATCGCAACAGTATGTAATGACAGAAGCGGTTGACAGCAAAGACAACTACCAAGGACAGCTTTATCACATGTGAATATCTAAGTTCGGGCCAGGCCAGGATTTTTGACAGATAATATATCACATGCTCACTCTGGTCATCATGAGTTTGAACCAAGACCATTCCTAGAGAGGATGGCGAGGCTTCCAGGTATAAAAGAAAGTCGCCCCCATAGTTGGGAGCGCTAAGGAGTGTGGCTGATATAAGCACCTTTTTCAAGGCATCAAATGATCGTTGAGCTTGATCATCCCATAGATACGGAACTCCCTTCTTAAGTAGGTGCATAAAGCCCTTCGTCAACTTAGCATAGTTTACGATGAACCATCGTAAGAAGTTTTCTTTCCCTTGAAAACGTTGGAGTTGCAAAATGGATTTTGTTTCAGGCAATTGAGTAATTGCCTTTACCTTATCGGGATCAACCCTAATATCGTACATGGAGACAATGAATCCAAGTAAGCATCCAAAATCGACAAATAAAACGCATTTATGTGGATTCAAACATATGTTATAAAACTGGCACCTAAGAAATTTAGCTCTTAAATGATCTAGGTGTTGTGCTCGCTTCTTGGAATGGGCTGGAAGGTCATCCAAGTAAGCTTGAATGATATTTTTGATATCATGAAATGCATAGTCCATGGCCCTTTGAAATGTTGCTCCAACACTCCTTAAACCAAATGGGAGTTTTCGATAGGCAAAGATTCCCCATGGGAAAACATAGGTGGTTTTGTGTTGGTCTTTTGGTTTTATATAAATCTGGTTGTAACCTGAGAAACCATCCATGAATGAGAATGATTCACAACAAGCACAGTCGTCGATGATTTGGTTGATGAATGGTGTCAAATAATTATCCTTTGGACACGCGGCATTTAAGTCTCGATAGTCGATACATACGCAGATGGTTCCTTGTTTCTTATCGACAGGGACCAGATTGGAAACCCATTCCGTTAAGGGAACGGAATAGACGAAAACAACACGTAACAAATTTTCCACCTTAGCCTTGATGGCTACCATTTTGCAAGGGTGGACTGGTCAAAGCCTTTGGCAGACAGGTTTAGCATTGTCGTATATCTTGATCTCATGCTCGACAATAGAAGGATCTACGCCGAGAATTTCCTCGTAAGACCAAGCGAATACATCACGAAATTTCTTAAAAAGGCAGGTGAAGCTTCCAATTTCCTCGGGATTGCAATCTGCTCCAACCTAGATGTTTTCTACGATGCTTGTCGAGACAAAAATATCAATGAGAAATCTCTTTGAAATATTGCCCATGTTTCCTTCTGAGTCCAAAGCATGGATAGTCGTATAAGGTGAGGAAACGATTTCAAGTGTGTCAGATGACAAGATTTGAAGAGGCATCATGTCTGAATCAGATATCGAAACACGATGGTGCGAGTCCTCCCAAGGTCACTCTTCTAAACTCATGATCTCTCTAATAGCTTTTTCCATAGGTAGGACTTGATTGAGAGGATCGAAAGGAGGAGCTGTTATGGGAGGGGTGGTGGTACCGTTGGCCGTGACCAAAGTGACTGAAGACTCGGATGCAGATTGAATGGCCTGGTAGGCCAATTCAGCTGGTGACAACAACATTTGTTCTTCATAAGTGTCAATGTCTGAAGGGGCCGGTAGGATCCAAGGATTGGTCAGTTCGTGAGGAATAGATGAAACCATATTGACTATCTGTGGAACCGTTGGTGGCAGAAGAGGGACAAAACCCATCAGGGAAGAGCCCTTCAATAGACCAGTATCGATACTGATGTAAGAGTCCGGTACACCATCCACTAAGGGTATAGAGTCACTGGGTAATGGGGAATAATCAAGGGTGCAAAAGGACAGCTGGTCCACTGTGACTATCTTTCCATCTAATGGAAATAGGATGATCCGAAAGATAGTAGACATAATGGCAGTCATGGCATATGTCCAACTGGGACCCAATAAGAGATTATAGTCGAGCTTTCTATCTACGACTTTGATGTCCACTTTTACCATTTTCCCATTCAAGGTGATGGGGTAGCTAGCTAGGTAACCTTTTGGGATGAAAGTGTGGTCGTCGAAAGCTTTAAGGGAATTTTACAGTGGGGATAGGGTTGGAGAACCCAAAGCGGGCCAACATGAAGTCGACATTATGCGGGTTGAAGCACCTTCGTCACTGACAGTTCTATGTATTCTTTTTCCTTTCGAAAACATTTGCACCTGAAATACAAGCTGGTGTGAAAGGGGAGGTTTACATTTTTCCATGCTGAAAATTGCAAGCATGGAATCCTGAGGGTCGATACAACTAATAGCCGAAAGAAAAGCTTTCCTTTGTGCAGGACAGGTTTGTAATACTTCGAGCGCCGACATAGCCGATAGTGCTTGCCCCAAATCTTCTACAATAATGTAGTTTTGGGTGGCACATGTAGATGTATTGTGCGTTGCACGACGAAGTGCCCCTTTTGGGGGGCGAATCACAATATCAGCAACTGACCTTTCGATATCAAGATCGTTAGGTGGCAGTGGGTTTTGACTTGAGGAGGGTTCCTCTGTATGAACGATTGGAGCTCCATAAGATTTGGCTCTGGTTTGTAGGTCTACCATTTCAAAGGTGTAAACGATAGATGGTCCTTCACCAGCTGAAGGATGTTGTGAACCGCCATGCCCCCTTGTGGGGGTTGGGTTTGGTTTGCAATAAGGTGTTGCTACTGCTGAGAAAGGAAAGGATTATTTAGGATAGTAGGGGTCCTACCATTGTCCTTGTTAGCAATGAAATATGTGCATTCCTGAAGACGCAGACAACGATAGGTCATGTGGTCTTCGGAACAGATTTTGCAAGGGAATCTAGCGGGTTTATCCTTTCCATCGTCAAAGGGCACAACAACCTTCTGCTTTGAGTTGTGCTGCTTTGTTGACTACTCTTCAGAAGAAGCAGTCTTTTTCTTATTCTTCTTGTTCTTACCACCAGGTTTTTGTGTAGATTGCACAGAGTTTATCACGATGGTAGGAAGAGCAGTTGATTTGGTAGACGGGTCAACTAACATCTAGGCAATGTGACAGCTGAGTTGTTTTACAGCAGCCCCGAGGTTGTGCCGACAATCCCATCGGTGTGCGCTCCAGGTTGTTGAGTAGTAGGAGCATTGGAGTTGTGAGGGGCATTGGGAATGGCATCATATAGAGTGCTAGACTGCGAATATATCAGATCTAAGTGCTGGGCATGATGAATGGATTGGTCTTCTATGACTGCACCACCTAAGGTGACATCTTTAGTGAATTGAGGGAGTAGAGACTTGCAGAACCAATCCACTAATAGATGGTCTGGAAGGGGAGCTTTGACTAACCTCCGCCTATGTCTCCATTCAGGTATATGATCATAGATGTGGGTGGAGGTATCCTGACATAATGAAGTGAGGAGTTTTGTCCTAGTTTCATAATGGATGGGTAGTTGGAAGTGCTTTAATAATTCCATCGCTAGAGCGCCAAAGGTATTGATTGACGCGCGTGGTAACTCGATGTACCACTTAGCTGCACTGCCAGTAAAAGTGCGAGGAAAGAGACGTAGCCGGATACTATCACCCACCATGGAGTTAGAAACACACCATAGATGATAGGTGGTGATGTGTGTACCTGGATCCTCCCCTTGTTTCCTTTGAACTTCAGGATGTCTATCAGTATTTTAAGCGGGATTGGTGGCCAAAGTAAGTTATGATAGATGGGGTCATTTGTAAGTTTGTACAAGTCGGGGATATCAAGTGTTGCCAAGAAAGGCAAGGTGTTTGATGCCCCTGAATTAGACCAAGGCGATGACATATGACTTGAGGATCCTTGTGGTCCTCCCATCATGTTGTTTCCAATATTATACATAGGTTGCGTGGTATAGTAAGTGCCTTGGGGTATGGTATTGTACTATGGGTTTCCATAGGGATTGTTAGGCTGGGGGATATAAGTGCCCCCAGGATAAGGAGTGCCCCCTTGACTCATTTGAGGTTGTGAGTAGAGTGCCCCTATGGATTGATTGGGACCTTGTTGAGGGTTCCCGCTCGCCACATAACTAACCATAGGTCCTTGAGTGACATAAGGAGGGTTCATGTCAAT
Source organism: Pinus taeda (assembly GCA_000404065.3). NCBI lineage: Eukaryota > Viridiplantae > Streptophyta > Pinopsida > Pinales > Pinaceae > Pinus > Pinus taeda. The sequence goes on along the minus strand of APFE031707253.1, from coordinate 15,855 downwards.
CAATGACTGACCATGCATACCTGAAAATGGAGGGGGTACTGTTACACTCCCGACCGGTATATGCATATTGGGAACAGTGCCCCCAGATACCTAAATTTGGGGGTTAGAGGTATACAATGGATGCCAATCATATTGTTGGTTGAAGGGACCCATGCTAGCCATACTTTATTGAGCATTATAAGGAGCGCTATATGGAGCACTTGTCGAAGGTCAAGGGGCTAACACAAAAGGGGCAGAACCCATAATATACTGGGTTCCACTTGTGGAGGGTGTCACGATAGGGTTTGAACCTGGAACAGATGGGATAGCATGGTTTGCCATCAGAGGTGTGGTACTGGCTATCGACTGGGGAGGTGGTAGTGGACCAAAAGTGTCCATAAAAGCCCACAACCCATTAGTCATCGATGGGATGGGTGGAAATGTTCCAACTGAAGACAAAGGAGGTACATATGCAACTGGAACCAAGAGTGGGCCCAATGGATTCATGATCGGAGGATTGTATAGAGGAAGAAATCCTTTAGTAAAGAAATCCTCTAGTAAGCTTGAATCGTGGGATGTCCAAAGTGATTCTATGTTAGATCTCAGAGACTGGTTTCCCAAAGACGGGAAATCCAGTTCACTTGAGCTTGGTGGATCCTCCACAGTGAGTGGGGGAAGTCCTAACAACCATCTAGATTGACGACGAGGACCGGATGTAGCCACAGTGGCTGATAATTTTTATTAGCAATGTTAAACACACATGGGAAGCAAGAACAATATGAATGATAAATCATGAGAGTACAATTTTTATTAACAAGAGATATACATTTATAGTACATTATGTGACCGTTGGGTTTCACATCCCAAGGTCTCTTGGACTACTTTGTCTATTCGGCTTCCACACTAACCCATTGAGGATTAGGTGTCCAACATTCCCCCCCTTAATCCGAAGGGTTTATGTATGAGTCCAAGAAGAGAGTTGTAATACAAAATGTGCAAAAAATGCATGGCAGCACTAGGCTGAATGTGATTCTGAAATGTTGGTATAAAGGGGCAGTGTGGTTTAAGGATGACCACCAACACTGGAACGCTTAGTGCAGTTCCCAAAACTCTTCCAAAACTGGCAAGAAGCTGAAGTCTTCTGCTAGAGGAAGTGCTCCTATTGTTTTGAAGAGGGAAACCTTCAACCATGAAAGGGAGGTCTCACCCCGCATAAAAGGGAGAACTTCAACCTGAAAAGGGAAGTCTCAACCTATGATGGTTTAAGGATGACCAACAACTCTGGAATGCTTAATGCAATTCCTGGAACTCTTCCAAAATTGGCAAGAAGCTGGAGTCCTCTGCTAGAGGAAGTGTCCTCAATTTCGTTTCTGGAATTCTTCTCAAACTGGCAAGAAGCTGAAGTCTTTCGCTAGAGGAAGTGTCCCAGATTACCAACTGAAGGCATGTTCACGGGCATATTTGTCTCTGGCTAAAACTCTAAATCTAGTGTGGCAGGTTGTGGCTCAGGCTCGCTTGATGTGACTTTGAAGCTTGTAGATGACCATCATTTCCCCCCTGTCAGATACAAGGTGAGATGATGGAGAAAAATCAGTTGCAAGACTTTTCAATACTCTGGAACAAGTTCTGACATGTGTTTGGAATATCTTCTTGGCTGTTGATGCCCATTGCCAAGAAGTGATCCATCCAAGATGAATCTTTGTTCTTGCAGGACGTTTGTTTCTGAAGCATCTGTGTGAAGAATGACTGGTTTTATGATAGTGCTTACATGGATAAAGATCAAAACAGTGATCTTTCAGATGACCAACTCGGTCACAGTGTTGGAATATTACAATCTGTGGTTGTTTTTATTGTTGTGGAAGAGGAGTAAAATCTGGAACAGCTGGAGGTGAACTGTCATGAGGAGCAGGTGAACTATCATGAATAAATCCAGTACTCCGAAACTGAATGGGCTTGGCATAGTCTGGAATATGAAAGGACAGGTCCTTGTCATATCCAAGACCAATTCTATGCTTGTTGTGGACAAGCTGTTCCCAAGGTCTGATGATGGGCTTGGGAAGTGCAGACTGAGTTTCTGCATCTGCATGTACAATTGCTGCTTTATTGGGCACTGGATCTTAATGAACTTCAACAATATTGTCTTGCTATTTATGGGAGTCTGTTTCAATCTTCTGAACAAAAACAGATTCAAAATGATGACTCCACCGATGTAATTCTTCCTGCTATAGCTGAGATTCAAGCTGCAAAAAATCAATCTTTTCCTGTGCATTTTGTAGACATGTCTGAATTTCTGAGAGAGATCCTATGTTGATTTGTAATGTGTCATCAACAGTAGATTGTATAAGAGTTTTCATGAACTCTAATACTTCACTGATTCTCGCCATTTTTCTTCAATGTCAGATTTACACCTTAAAAACTAATCACAATTATTACTTAATGTAGAAAAGTAATATCCACTCACAGTACACAGCAATATCTTGTATAAATGTGCAGCAAATGAATCAAGGAATCAATGCATATATATATGTAAACAGAAACTATAATTGGTTTTAAATACAATGCCACAATTGGGGCAGCAGCAACTGCAAACTTGCTTGGATCCTTCAAATACTCCTTCACTTTCAAATCAGCATCAGCAACAAGTTCCCAGAATCCAGGTTCTTTAAAATGGACTAGTAGTTACCAAAATTGATGCAGGGCCAACCCTGATATTACCCAAAATCTTTATCACACGCATATAAACATGCATCTCAGCTTTTTGCCCAAATCAAAGACCTCAATAGCTGGCAATTTCACAATTGTACCATTTGCATGTGGAAGCTTATCTTTCATGTGGTTCAAAATCATTCACCATTGATTTCATACTTTCATTAAAAGCCATCATATATGGAATTATCTCAATTCCAATATCTACTCATCAGCAGGCAAATTCATAACTTCTTAAACCTAATGACTCAAATCATTCAAATGCTCATCAACCCAATAAACATCATTCATATATGACCAAAATTCAATGAAACAATGTGCCCATGTTTTAATATTCAATTTAACATTATTTTAATCAATGAAAGGTTTGGACTTGTCCTTACTCAATGCGCCCTTAAAGGTCGAACTTTGGCAACACATATTAGATCTTATACATTCCAATGTCTCATAACCAAATAGTTCCAATAACTCTTATTCACCTATGCATTTTAAATAGCACCAATCGACCTCATTTATGCAGTTAACCCATGTTCATGTGAAGGTTATAATTCACATATTTTATTTTTGTTTGATTTAGTGCACATGAAACTTCATACGGCTTTAATATGAGGAAATACCAGCGCTCAAAGTCTAATATGAAACTGCAATCTGCTCATGTAAATTAACTTACCTCCACAATGGACAATCTGGGCCACGCAATTCTTTTCAAACCTGCATCCGTTTTTGAACATTCAGGTTGCAACATGTTTACAAATACTCCGGCATTAACTGTGTCTTCAACACTTCCGTCCACGCTATCAATTCAGATTTATTGCATCAATCTTTTATCAATTCTGGATCGCACCTTTCGGCATATCACTTCGTTGTCCATTCTCCAACGGAGCTTTGAAAATCGATTGGCAATTGAATCGATTTGCATCATTTGAACTGGATCTGTTTATAAAACCCAGAATTAACTTCTTCCATTACATTGATCATTAAAACATCATTCATTGATGATTAGCAGATATTGGAACGAAACGAGCATCAGGCTCGGATCAAGAAATTCTGGCTTTAAAGATCTCAACTCTACAGCGTTGGGATTTCGGGCACTCAAAATGCATCGATATAATGTCTCTTTGGGTCAGAGAGACTAAAATATACCCTTGATGTCGTTTGACAGTTAAATAAGTGGGCTGAGATAACTTTAACAAATATATTTGATACTTATAGAATGTCATGCACTGATGAAACAGACGTTTTAGAGAATTTCAAAGATGAAAACGAGCAATTCTTTTGAGAATCGATTGGCAATTGCATCATAAAACTAATATGCACCATACACAATAAATTAAGAAGTGGGAACAACTTATGGAGTATCGACCTCTCTATTTATCAGCGTTTTGCACTGGAATAAAATAATTAAATAGCATAAATCTGACCTTTGAGTGGAGCGCAAGCATTCATCATTCCCATAAAGAAGATCACACTGACCGGGCTTGGTGTTGTTGCATGAAAACTGGCCAATGCAGTACAGGCTGTGGGCAGATTTCAGTTGTCAAATCTCACGCTGCACAAAAACGCTGGCAGCACTGTAGGAATGCTAGCAATGGAGCGCTCACAGCACTGTAGGGCCAGGTATTCGATGGGAATACCAAGCGTTACTCATTATCACACAGAGCGCAGATTATTACGACTGAGAAGATTCAGAATGGCAAAGAGAGGCCAAAAATGGCGCTGGAGAAATGACAGGTTAGCTGAGAAAATATTCATGAAATGATCTGCACATACACATAAGGGCCATAAAACAAATTGCTCAAAATAATTATGCAGGGCAGGAATACGCCTGCTCTGATACCATGTTAAACACACATGGGCAGCAAGAACAATATGAATGATAAATCATGAGAGTACAATTTTTATTAACAAGAAATATACATTTATAGTACATTATGTGACCGTTGGGTTTCACATCCCAAGGTCTCTTGGAATACTTTGTCTATTCGGCTTCCACACTAACCCATTGAGGATTAGGTGTCCAACAAGCAAATTTTACAATGATTTTTATTAAAGTCTCTGTGATAACACTCTGGCACTTAAAAAATAAAAAATACACTAAGGAAACCAATCAACAAGAAAAGGGAAATGACCCTATCTGATAAGCATCGATCAATGGAGATGAAACCCAATATCACAATGAATAACAAAGAGAGCTGGCCAAATGTACTGTTACGATTACTCTTGAGTTTCACCTGAACCTTAGATTAAGGGGCCAAGTACTCTCGTGAAGACGAACACCCTCCCAAAAACTAAAGACAGGGTAGGTTCGTCTGTGTTAGGTACCAGGAAAGCCCGCCCCACTCACCTTGTGTTCGTCTCTAAAAGTATGGCCACTAAGGATACCTCAAATCACTGACACTAACGGGGGGGACATAGTCGCAGACAGTACGCTGTGTGGGCAGGATCCTGAGTCCCCGACTTAGCTCTGATATCCCCGAAGGGATCCCTGATACACAAAATACCCAAAGGAGATGTAAGAAAAGGCAAGCTACCTTCACTTACAGTCCAATGTTGTCTCGTATTTAGCTCTGCTTTTACTGGAGTGGTCCTGGATAGTATGAGTGTAGAAGAATTTCTCTCTTTAATGACACTAGTCTCGGTGTATGATCTTGAGCAGATAACTCGCACTACCTATCCCAAGATTCTAGCCTAAACTAAAGTGTGTTTACTCTAAAAAGAGTTGTTGATTGATTTTATTAGGTAGATTTTAAATGTACTTCATTAGAGTCTTCAGTAGGAGTGATGACGTATGAAATTATATGGGACTCTGACTCAAATCATGCAAAAACAATGCTTGTAAATTTTCACTTTTGATGAATAAGTTGCTTCTACAAAGGGAGAGTCATTCATACATCAATATTTATACCATGCATCCTATTTAGTAAAACACTAGCATGACCGATTGAACTTCAATGCTCACTAACAACTATTGAAACCAAATAATGCATATCTAACCAGCTAAGCATAAAATAGTAAAAAAAAATTGTATTTTTTTCTTTAATGAAAACAAAAACTTTAAGAAGTAAAGCTATTGTCTTAAAAAAAAATTGTTCAAGGCACAGATCAGTGAAACAAGTACAGTTGCAGATCCCTGATCAATCTACAAGCAGATTTCACAACCCATGAGGTCACGGGTAAGTTGTTTATCAAGAAATGGTTGACTAAGGCTCTGTACTAGAGGCTACAAAGAGTTAGTTTCAACAGTAACGCTCTGTTTGTGAGGGCACGATGCTTTATAAAGCACTGGTTTCACTCGTAACCTACATTAGTGAGGAAAAATACTCAAAAAATGGGTTGTGGGGATCAGATCTAGGGATGAGCACTGAGAGAAGGGTGTTGTATAGTCCTGAGTGGTCAGAAAGGGAATGAAGAAGTACAGGAAGTCCTGGAAGAAAGTCGCCAATTCTCTAAGATGGCCATCATGGCGCCCTGCAAGAAGAGTATCACAATAGAGGCCACTACTAAGCTCTTCTTTGAGCGTGTGTGGGTACACTTTGGGATCCCACAGTCCATTGTCTCATATCAGGACAGCAGATTCCTGAGTGCATTTTGGTCAAGTCTCTAGTCAATGATGGATACAAAACTTACTAAGTCCACGGCTTTCCATCCCCAAACTGATGGCCAAACAGAGGTTGTCAATAGGATGATCGTACACATTATACGCATGTACAACTCGAAGAATCCATGCACATGGGATGAAATCCTCCCCTATGTCCAACATAGCTACAATAGAGCTCTCCACAGCTCAACGGGCCACAACCCATTTCAAGTAGGGCTGGGATTTCAACCATTATGTCCCATTGATGTGGTCATACCATTTGCAGCTACTCGCGCAGATTCGACTCATGTCCAATCTAAAGCTGATAGGGCTAACAACTTCACTGAGTGCATTCAATACATCCGCCAGTAGGCCCATGATATATTGGATAGAGCTAATGATAAGTATAAGCAGTGCTGTGATCAACATCGAGTGTCGCACAAGTTCCAGGTGGGCGACAAAGTTTTGCTACATTTGCAGAAGGAGCGCCTCGCTGGAGCCCACCGCAAGCTCTACCTACTCCGATATGGGCCATACACCATCACCAAGGTTGTAGGGGACAATGTCTTCGAGCCTAGCATTCCACCATTCCTTGGTTTGCACCTAGTGTTCAATGTAGATCGACTTCAACCATACTTCCCACCATTGTTGGACACATCCGACATTGCAGAACAACTCACACCAACAAAGCTAAACCCAGACTGCATGGAACATGCCACCACTGATCGGATCATGGGGACACAGATCAAGAACACTTTCGAGCAGAAGATCCAACTATATCGGGTTGTCAAAGCTAGCCAACTCCTTCACCAAGGCAAGTGGCTCACCAGGGACCAAGTTCAGCAGAAGTTTCCCCGTCTCATGAAGGCACTCAACACAATGGGGACCATTGCTTCCTAAGGAGGGAGGAATGATCCAGGTGGATATTGGTGGCCAACTGCATATTCCACTTAGACCCCCAACACTGTCTCTTTCATCTTTTCGGTTTCCTTAATTGTAGCACATTTTACTATTTTTGGCAGTTATTTGGGTCCTGAACTTCCAGAGCTTTTTTGAGGCCATAAACGACGTTTTTAGGGAAAACGGAGAGATCGAAAATGTACGAAATTGGCTTTACCATTTGTTTTGATTCTCTTCTTCGAAATCTTCAAAACGAGTTATTATGATAGCCAAACAGAGATCGTATGCCAAAGTTATGACCCCGGGAAGTTGATGTACCAATTTTCCCAAATGAGGCCCACAGTTTTGGTGCTTCATCTCCTAGGGTTATATTTTTGGATGTTTAGTGTTTTCCATTGTTTCTCAATAATAAATAGGCCTTTGAGCCTAATTGTAACACAATTTAGAGGCATGTAGTCACCACATCTCTTCTCATTCTCAGAGATAAGCTACCATCGCCCGAGTTATCTTATTTCCATTTTGTTTGTAACCATAGTTCAGTATTTTTTTATTAATGAAATGAAGTGTTTTTCTGTTGCATCTATGTATTTATGATTATATCTGTAAGTTGTTGCATTCTTGTTTAAGTTCGGATCAGTGGTATCAAAGCAGTCTGCTCATTCTATGTTTTTATTTTCATGTCTGCAACGAGGTCAGGGTATAATGGGTTAGGGCTCGATCTGGTTGAACCGTTGCAAGATCAGCCTCGCAAAACCCAACGACCTCCCATGGAAGAAGAAAAGAAAGACAAGGGGGCAGGAGATCCTTTCAAAATGTTGCTCGAGGAAGCCCTCGAGCGACAGAGGGACGCGATGATGGATAGCTTTGCCCATATCCTTCAACGGCTACCCATAGGCGATGCATCTTCATCCAACAACCACTCTGGAGGCGCCACTCCTTTTAAGGTATAAGTTAACTTCAATATTCCCATATTTGAAGGTCTGATAGATGCAGACGCTGTTAATAAATGGTTAAATCTGTTGGAAGGATATTTTTCACTTCATTTCTTTTCCAATAGGGAAAATATTACTTTTGCACTTCTCAAAGCCACCCCACACGTCAAGGACTAGTGGGAAACCTATTGTAAACAAAAGGACGAGAGTGAACCCTCGTTGTTTTCATTCGCACCCACTTAGGATTCTTTTTTAGACACCATCAAGGAATAATATTACCTTGTCAAGAGCTATGAAGATAAATACATAAATTGGACCACGCTACGACAGGGAAGGGACCAAGATGTGTCGGAGCTCACAAATATTTTCCATACCCTTCGCACGAAGCTAGGTATCAAGGATACTAAGCGGCATTTGGTGCTCAAGCACCGTTACTATCTACACAAGTACATCCAAGACGAGATGGAGTTCCTAGACATTTCCTCACTCGGCATGGCATACCAGTACGCTGTCAAGATTGAGAATATGTTTAAACAGAAGAAGCGAGACTTTGGATATGTGAATCCAAAGCAAGGAAAAGGCACCCCAAAACAACATAACAAAGGACCAAGCCAAGACAGAGCTACCCAGGACAGCGCGTCGAAGCCTTAAGCAAAGAACAACACCACGAAGACAAAGAAGGACACGGTAAAATGGTGTGAGTTCCATAAGAGCTCCACTCACAATACAAGTGAGTGTCGAGCCAAGCATTCACTGATGGCCGAGTTGAAGGTTTCTGAATAAGACACATGTTCCGACTCTGAATCGAAACCTGATAAGGGAACTGACAAAGGGAAGCAGATCATTGATGCGGAGCCCAGTGCCACCGTGGCCACCACCAAGATCTAGAATATTGAGCCTGAAGATCCAGAGGAGGGAGAAGGCCTCTTCCACTCACAGATGTAGTTGAAGGTTTCTCCATTGTAGTTCATTTTTGACAATGGAAACCAAAATACTACATCACATCCACAACCGTACACCATCGAGTGGCTTCACCAAGGACGAGATCTTCGCGTCAGCGAGCAGTGTCGTCTTCCCTACAGCATCAAGCCCTTCATGGATGAGGTACTGTGTGATGTTGCTCCTCTTGAAGTTTTTGATGTATTGTTAGGACAACCATACTTGTGGAAGCGACATTTTGTATATGATTCTAGACCTCGCTTTGTGATTATTACCTTAGCCAACAAGTTGTACAGGATACCGTAGGTAACCCCACCTACCGCCATCTCTTTGGTCACTGCAAAGCATTGCAGTAAGATCATTTCCCAGACCAGGAAATTTCTTTTCCTTATGATTCGCCCTTGGCGAAAGAATAAGGTTGTGGCCACGGCTTCCAGGCAGGGCTCCTCTACACAACAGCAACAGATGGACAAGGTTGTGGAGGATTACAGCGATATTTTCACCTCACCTACAGGGGTACCTCTGCACTGTCAGGTCAAGCACTCCATCGATCTGACCCCGGGCACGTCACTACCCAATGGGTCGATCTATCGGCGCTCTATTATGGAGAACGATGAGATCAGGAGGTATATTCAGGGACTATTGTAGAAAGGGCACATCAAGTAAAGCTCATCACCGTGTGGGAGCCCAATTGTATTGGTATAGAAGAAGGATGGGACCTGGAGGCTCTGTTTTGACTACCGGACGTTGAACAAGATCATCGTCTAGAATAGGTACCCAATCCCACAGATTGATGACCTTCAATCTTCCTGAAACTGTTGGAGGACATCTTGTGACCCTTCACCAATGCATTCATGGTGGTGTATTTAGATGACATCTTGATCTTCAAACAAAGTTGGGACGAGCCCTCCACCATATTCGACAAGTCCTTCAAACCCTGCGACAACGCAAGTTGTGTGCTAACTTGGAGAAATTCACCTTTGGCCTGACCCAGGCTCAATGTCTGGGGTACATAATTGATGAGCGAGGTGTACATGTGGACCCATCCAAGATATAGTCATTTGGGATTGGCTAGTCCCAACCACTCTAACAGAGCTCTGTAGCTTTTTGGGTCTTGCCAACTTCTAACGTAGGTTTGTGTTGGGGTTCTCTCATATCACTTGGCCTTTAAGTCAAGTCACCAAGGGCAAAGCAAAAGCAAAGTTTTTTTGGTCCAAAACCCAACAGCAACCGTTGTTCGAGTTGAAGAATCACCTCTAGTCTACAACAATGCTCACATTACCGGACTTGTAACAACCATTTGAGATTGAGACAAATGCCTCCGACTATGTTATTGGTGTGGTTCTTACTCAACATGGGCATCTAGTGGCTTACCACAGTGAGACACTTTCAAACACAGTCCGAAAGTACCCCACTTATGATAAATAAATGTATTCTAGTGTGAAGGCCTGCCATCAATGGAAGCATTACATTCTGGGGAAGGAAACGGTCATCCACATAGACCACCGACCTCTAAAGTTCATACAGACACAAGGGAATTTGTAGAACGATCGCCATTAGAAATGGTCCACCTACGTGCAACAATTCCATTTGAACATTAAGAATAAGAAGGGAAATACCAATAATGTTGTTGATTGCCTCAGCCAACCACCGGTCATGGCATTGATCACTGTGCTTGACTCATGTGGGCACGAGACATTGAGGTGGCTACATCTTTACAAGAGCGATCCAGAATTCAAAAGCACATACGAGACACTCCAGGAAGGGAAGCAAGTTCCAAATTTTCACCTTCAGGATGCATTGTCATGCCACCTGGGACACATATGTGTTCCTTCAAGCGAGCATTCCAAGATGATTTGGAAGGTCCACTACGGTCAGGTCACTAGACATTTCAGAGTAGAGAAAACAGTGGCAGTATTGCAGAAGTTTTTTTATTGCCCAAAACTTTGTCAGGATGTTGGGAAGTACATTAGATCCTACACCATCTGCGCCATTACCAAACCAGCGATCAAGAAGCAAGGCCTGAATACTCCTCTACCTACTCCAAGTCGACCTTGGGAATCTGTCTCCATGGATTACATGTCAGGCCTTCCTTCTACTAAGCACGACAATGATTGCATTTTCGTGGTCGTCTACAGATTCTCTAAATGGTCATCATGGCGCCCTGCAAGAAGAGTATCATAGTAGAGGCCGCTGCTAAGCTCTTCTTTGAGCGAGTGTGTACACTTTGGGATCCCACAATCCATTGTCTCAGATCGCGAAAATAGATTCCTAAGTGCATTTTGGTCAAGTCTCTAGTTTATGCTAGATACAAAACTTCCTAAGTCCATGACTTTCCATCCGCCAACTGATGGCCAAACAGAGGTTGTCAACAGGATGATCATACACATTCTACGCATGTACAACTCGAAGCATCCACGCACATGGGATGAAAGCCTCCCCTTTGTCCAGCACAGCTACAACAGAGCTCTTCGTAGCTCAATGGGTCATAGCCCCTTTCAGGTAGGTCTAGGATTTTAGCCATTATATCCCATTGATGTGGTCATACCATTTGCATCTACTCGGGTAGATTCGACTCATGTCCAATGCGAAGTTGACAGGGCTAACAACTTATTGAGCGTATTCAATACCTCTGCCAGTAGGTCCATGACAGAGCCAATGCTAAGTACAAGCAACGCCATGATCAGCATTGTGTGTCGCACAAGTTCCAGGTGGGCGACAAAGTTTGGATACAACAGAAGGAGTGCCTCGCTGGAGCCCACCGCAAGCTCCGCCCACTCTAATATGGGTCATACACCATCACCAAGGTTGTAGGGGACAACTCCTTCGAGCCTAGCATTCCACCGTTCCTTGGTCAGCACCCAGTGTTCAATGTAGACCACCTTCGGCCATACTTTCCACCATTGCTGGACACATCTGATGTTGTAGAACGGCTCACACCAACAGAGCTAAACCCATACTGCATGGAACATGCCAACACTGATCGGATCATTGACACACAAATCACGAACACTCACCAGCAGAAGATCCAACTATATCAAGTTGTCAAAGTTGGCCAACTCCTTCACCAAGGCAAGTGGCTCCCCAAGGACCAAGTTCAGCAAAAGTTTCCCCATCTCATGGAGGTACTCAACGCAATGGGGACCATTGCTTCCTAAGGATTGAGGAATGATCCAGGTGGATAATGGTGGTCACCCACCTATTCCACTTGGACCCCCAACACTGTCTCTCTCAGTTTTTCGATTTACTTAATTGTAACACAATTTACTTTTTTTGGTAGTTTTTCGAGTCCTGAAATTCTGGAGCCGTTTTGAGGCCCTAAACGATGTTTTTAGGGAAAATGGAGAGATCATAAACATCCATATCTAGCTTGCTCACTTTGTTTCAGCCTTGTCTTTGAATTCTTCGAAATGAGGTATTATGATAGCCAAGCGTAGATCGTATGCCAAGGTTACGACCCTGCGTAGTTAATGTACCAATATAACCATACGAGGCCCACCGTTTTGGTGCTTCATCTCCTCGGGTTAGGTTTTGGGATGTTTAGGGTTTTCCATTATTTCTCAATAATAAATAGGCCTTTGAGCCTCATTGTAACACAATTCGGAGGCATGTAGCTACCACATCTCTTCTTAGAGATAAGTTATCATCCCCCGAGCTATCTTATTTCCATTCTGTTTGTAAGGATAGTTCAGTGTTTTTCTATTAATGAAATGACGTGTTTTTCTACTGCATCTCTATATTTATGACTATATATGTAATTTGTTGTGTTCCTTTTTAAGTTCGAATTAGTGGTATTAAAGCGGTTTATTTTTTAATTGTTTTTATTTGCATGTCCCCAACGAGGTTAGGGTATAAGGAGTTAGGGCTCGAACTGGTTGAACTGTTGTAAGATCAGCCTCGTAAAACCCGACAACCTCCCATGGCAGAAGAAAAGAAAGACGAGGGGACAGAAGATCCTTTCAAAATTTTGCTCAAGGAATACCTCGAGTGACAAAGGGATGCAATGATGGATAACTTTGCCTAGAACCTTCGATGGCTACCCACAGGCAATGCATCTTCATCCAGCAGCCATTCTAGAGGCACCACTCCTTTTAAGTTATAAGTTAACTTCGATATTCCCATATTTGAAGGCCTGATAGATGAAAATGTCATAAATAAATGGTTAAATATGTTGGAAGGATATTTTTTAGTTCATGACTTTTCCAATCAAGAAGATATTACTTTTTCACTTCTCAAAGTCGCCCCACATGTCAAGGACTAGTGGGAAACCTACTGTGAAAAAAACAACGAGAGTGAACCCTCGTTTTTTTCAGTCGCACCCACTTGGGATTCTTTCCGATATGCCATCAAGGAACAATATTACCCCGTCAGGAGCTATGAAGATAAATACATAAAGTGGACCACACTATGGAAGGGGAAGGGACCAAGATGTGTCAGAGTTCACAAATATTTTCCATACACTTCGCACGAAGCTGGTTATCAAGGATATTGAGCGGAATTTAGTGATCAAGCACCACAATTGTCCACACAAGTACATCTAGGACGAAATGGAGTTCTTGGACATTTCCTCGCTCGGAACGATTTACCGGTACGCTATCAAGATTGATCATAAGTTTAAACAGAAGATGCGGGACTTTCGATATGCGAATCCAAAGCAAGGAAAAGGCGCCCCCAAACAACAAAATAAAGGACCAAGACAAGTCGGGGCTACCCAGGATAGCCTGCTGAAGCTGCAAGAAAAGAACAACACCGCGAAGATAAAGAAGGACACAGGAAAATGGTGTGAGTTCCATAAGAGCTCCACTCACAATACAAGTGAGTGTCAGGCCAAGCAGTCACTAGTGGCCGAGCTGAAGGCTTCTGAATCAGACACATGTTCCAACTCTGAATCAGAACCCGATAAGGGAACTGACAAAGGAAAGTAGATCATTGATGCAGAATGCAGTGCCACCATGGCCACCACTAAGATCCAAAAGATTGAGCCTGAAGATCCAGAGGAGGGGAGACGCATCTTCCACTCACAAATGTGGGTGAAGGGTTCTCCATTGCAGTTCATTGTTGATAGCAGGAGCCAAAAGAACCTCATTTCAGCAGAGGTCATGAAGCAGTTGGTCCTAAAAACTACAACACATCCATAGCCATACACCATCGGGTGGCTTCACCAAGGACGAGATCTTTGCATGGGCCAACAGTGTCACCTTCCTTACAACATCAAGCCCCTCACAGATGAGGTATTGTGTGATGTTTCTCCTCTTGAGGTTTGTGATATATTGCTAGGACAACCATACTTTTGGAAATGACGTGTTGTATATGAGTCTAGACATCGCTTTGTGATTATTACCTTGGCCAACAGTTGTACAAGATACCATAGGTAACCCCACCTATAGCCATCTCTTTGATCAATGCAAAGCAATGCAGCAAGATCATTTCCCAGACCAGGAAATTTGTTTTCCTTATGATTCGCCCTTAGGGAAAGAAGAAGCTTGTGGCCACGACTTCAAGGCAGGGCTCCTCCACACAGCATCAACAGATGGACAAGGTTATGGAGGAGTACAGGGATATTTTCACCTTGCCTACATGGGTACCTATGCATTATCAAGTCAAGCACTCCATCGATCTAAACTTGGGCGCGTCGACTCCCAATGGACCAATCTATCAATGCTTTGTTATGGAGAACGATGAGATCAAGAGGCAGATTCAAGAACTATTGCAGAAAGGGCACATTAGGCCAAGTTCATCACCCTATGGGAGCCCGATTGTATTGGTACAGAAGGATGGGACCTAGAGGCTCTGTACTAACTACCGGGCGTTGAACAAGATCACTGTCTGAAATAGGTAGCCACTCCTATGGATTGATGAGCTTCTTGACCAGCTCAAGGGGGGCAAATATTTCAACAAGATTGACTTGAAATCAGATTATCACCAGGTGCCTATCAAACCCTCTGATGTGTGGAAGGTTGCCTTCAAATCTAAGGAGGGCCTTCTCAAATGCTTGGTCATGTCGTTCGGATTGACGAACGCCCCTGCAACCTTCATGAGATAGATGGACAACATCTTGCGACCCTTCACCAATGCATTCGTGGTGGTGTATTTAGATGACATCTTGATCTTCAGACAGAGTTGGGATGAGCACCTCCACCATATTCGACAAGTCCTTCAAACCATGCAACAACACAAGTTGTGTGCTAACTTCGAGAAATGCACCTTTGGCCTAACCCGGGCTCCATATCTGGGGTACATAATTGATGAGCAGGGTGTACATGTGGACCCATCCAAGACACAAGT
>APFE031707230.1:0-27879 GCA_000404065.3 Pinus taeda | reverse complement strand
GTAATTCATCAATGACAGGAATGGGAAACTTATCTTTAACAGTGAGCTTGTTGAGCTCCCTATAATTTGGACACATGCGCCATGATCTATCCTTCTTGTGCACCAATACTACTAGAGCAGAGAAAGAACTTTGACTAGGTTGAATTTTACCAGCCTCTAACATTTCTGCAACCATACGTTCAATTTCACTCTTTTGGGCATAGGGATATCTGTACGGCCTGATGTTTGGAGGAACACTTCCTGGAATCAGATGAATAACATGATCATGATCATGCATAGGTGGCAGACCTTTGGGAGTCTCAAATACCTTGGAATGATTGTCCAAGACTTTTTGGAGATCTGGAGAAATAGATGATTTCGATGTGGAAACATCTAACGAACATAATTGTGCAATTACACCTCCTTGCTCCTTTTTTAGAAGCTTTGTCATGACATTAGAGCTGATTATCTTTCCTGGTTTCCCTGCAATACCCCTTAATTCAACTTCCTTTCCTTCCGTAGAAAATTTGATGAACAGTTCTTGAAAATTAAAAGCTATTGTACCAAGGGATTGTAGCCATTGGACTCCTAGTACAACATCGGCACCTCCCATTGGAATGGAAAGCATTGAGCTAGTCAATACATATTCTCCCATGGATAGCTTGATATTATGGCACTTTCCAGAGCAATTTATTGTTCCTCCATTTGCAATCATCACTTGGCACTTTGGTGTTGGATATAGGAGGCAATCAATTCTTTTGCTATCTTACAATGAATAAAATTGTGGGTACTTCCTGAATCAATCAACATTATTACCTTTTTCTTCTTGATTTGTCCTTCTATCTTGATGGTTTGAGGAGTGGTAATTCCAGCCAATGCATTACAAGATATGGTCGGATTCAATTCTTCTTTATCTAGGCTTTGTTCCTGGAGTATATCCTCTTCTTTTGGCTTTCTTGCTCCTTTTCTTCTTCCTCTTCACAATCTATATAGAATAATTTCTTCTCAGCACACTTATGACCTTTAGTGTATTTGCTATCAGAACTGTAACAAAGCCCTTTTGTTCTTTTTTCTTCCAATTGTTGTGGTGTCAACCTTATAGGTTGTGGAAGACAAGGGGCAACAACAATTCCATCTTTATATTTGTGAGTGGTATGCTTCCTGGTTTCCATAATTTTTCTTTCCATTTTTCTTGCTAACCTGAATGCCTTCTCTAATGAATCAGGTTCCCAAAGGCGAACATCATGTTGGATATTATCCTTTAAAGTCCCTATGAACACATCAATCCTATGCTCCTCTGGAATATTTTTTACCCTTATGTTCAATTTTTGGACTCCTCAATGTGCTCCATTATTGAACCCTTTTGTTTGAGACTTATCAATTGGCTAAAAAAAGTGTTTCTTTTTGTATCCTCATAATGTGCTGTCAATTCTTCCGTAAAATTTTTTGCCCAAGTGATAAATTGTTTACGAGAGCAAAGCCATTGATACCATACAAACTGATTTGGTTCCAAATATTAAGTTGCAATACGTACCTTTTGTGTGTTTTGCACATTATTGAGATCGAAAAATTGCTCCATCTGTAATATCCATGTTGCGGGATCCTTGCCATCAAACTTCCTCATATCAATTTTTGGGATATGGTGGGTCTTCGATCCAACATTAGAGTCTATGAAATCATGATTAACATTTCTTTTGTTCTCATCATGAGTTTCCTTTACTACCCTTTCACCATTAGTAAGCATTTCTTGTAGAAACTTTCTTAAATCTGTCTTCAAATCTGTCCTCAAATCTTTCATGTCTGTCTTCAAATCTGTCTTCAAATCTATCTTCAAATCATCCATCTTAGCTTCCACGTCATTCATCTTAGCTTCTACACCTTTCTTTAAACAATCCATCTTAGCTTCTATGCCTTTCTTTAAACAATCCATCCTAGTTTCTACATCTTTCTTTAAACCATCCACCTTAGATTCTATTCCTTTTTGTGCAAGTGACACTTGTTGCACTTGGTCTCATAATTTTGATATATCATGTTGCATTTCTTCCTCTTCTTCATGAGTCATGCTAGAGCTTTCATGTTGCTTACTAGGTGTTTGCATTTTCTTTCCTCAGGGCATCAATTACCGATAATAATCCTTTACTATGCCCTTTGAATTCCTTCAAACTAATTTTTCAAACCAAGCTTACGCAAAAATTTAAAAAAAACTACACACCTTTTTTCACTTTGTAGGAGCTTGATTTTGAATCTAATGTATCTCTGTAATTTTAGATCATCCAGTTCTGAAATGACAACCTACAGTAGCCCTCTGCGTTCTCTTTCCAATGCCACCAGTCTAATCCAAATTGGATTATCCATGGAAGAGTTATGTCAAATCTCCCACAGTGACCTGATTATAGACTAGTTCAGTAGAGCGAACTTGTACGACGTTCCACGAGTCACTGTTTTGGCCTTTGGCTCTGAAAAATATATACAAGAAACTACAGTCCGTCCTCTTTCTATAACTTCTTACGAAATTTCAATCTGATGCTCAGAGAGAACGTTATGACGATTTTCCCCAGGTCACCTGTTTGGAATGTAATTCAGGAGTCTGCAAAAAGACCAACTTCCTCAGATCATATCTCCCAAATATAGTGCAAAAATCTCTGAAATTTGGACCCAAGGTTCAGTGTGATTTCGTCTCAAAATGGGTTTTTTTTAAGCTTTTGAAACATCGCAGAAAGAAAGTTATAGCGAAAATTACACGATGACCTATTTGGAGTAGTAAAACCCTAGAATCCAAAGCTCTGATACCAAATGTTATGAAACCAGCTCATAAAAAGATAAAAAAGATAGTTGAACACCTTAGAATTCAGCCTCTTCGAGGGGGCAATCTCCTTTAAATTACACAAATGAACAATTCTTGGATGATTCAAATGATAAAACCTCCTTTCTATATATAGGAGTCTAAGGAGTCACAATATAACCCAACTGACCTAACAATAATAATATAAAGCCACAAAAATAACAATAGAGGGATTCTATGGGGCACAATAATAACAATATGGGGACAATAGGGGCACAACGATATTAATAAGGGATACAAGTAAAATAGTAATGGGGTAATAACTAGTATTATAGGAACCTAATAGCCTGGGTGGAGTTGGAGGCAAGGCTCGATCCACCAAAATTAGTCACAACCATTGGTTTGCACTATACATTTTGTTGACTCTAACTTTCCATGGGCAAGCATCAGCTTAACGACTGCACTTGTTTACCGACTGGAGCTTCTCCCGGTTGAGGTGGCTTCAAGAAGGACGATGATCTACTCTATAGGTGGCTGCACTTTAGTCCTTTTCATTTGAGAAATGGGGAAGACCAACTACCACTTGGTGATTCCTCCATGCTGAAAAATGGTGCTGCTTATTGCTAAGTTGGAACCCAGATGCTCATGCTTTGGTCCCCTGGTCCCTGAAAGCCTGACTCCTTTTGAAACATAATTTGAAATTGTTACAGGGTTCCGACCCTCTGGGGTGTACTACTGGGATGACGTCAACCAAGCCACATGTCAACGTGTGATTAATCCATGTGCCATCCATATAAGGGTCCTTTGGGTACCTTAAAACTTCAAAATTGTTTGTCATATGTCCCCATCCCAGTGGGTGGTTGCTAGCGTCACCTTTTCCTAATGATATTTTTCCACCTGTCCAATCAGAGGAGAGAGAGAAGCGTCCCTGGTGCTTTTTTATGTGAGCAATTCCTTCGGTAAATGGTTCAATCCTAACGCCTTCGAAATTTGAGTTAACAAAAGGTTACAGGGTTCCATGGTCGCGAGGTCTAAGCCTCTAATTTTTGCTATAGAGTCACATCAATAGACGACCCCGACTCCGACAATTAATGGATCCCTGGTCCCTAAAAGCCTTTTGAAATTGAATTTATAACAAGTTATGAGATTCTAGTGTCATAGGGTCTCTGAGATTTTGGCCTTTATGGGTCCAACTTTGACTACCCTTATATTTTGATCCAGGAGGCCAATTTCAGAATTCCTTATACTGTTGGAAATATTTTCCTAAGCACTTTCTGATTGAGTGGGTTTGATATGGTCTTTGAGCTCATCTGTTTCTCTGAAAATGGCCCCAAACTCTTTTATTTTTTCACCTCACCCCCTTTTTCATGTAAGACTTAAGGGAAAAGAAGAGGAGGGTACAACAGGAAATCTAAAGCTTCATTAGAGAATCTATTACAACCAAGACCCCAATATTTTAGAAGTTCCTTCTTTGATGGATAAGGTTGGAAGGTGTTTACTCTCTTGAGATGAGTTAGAGGTTTTCCTCAATAGGTTCCTTGGCACAAGAGGAGTGGTGGTCCAAAAAGAGAACAAATATCATATTTACACTCACCAAGTGATTAACAAAATATGCTCACTCCATTTGAGTATCTAGAAAAAAAGATAAATCCACTTAAATTATTGACTCAAAATTCACTAGCAGCTTTTGAAAGGAATTGTTTCACCAAGTGGGAACCTCATTAACAATAAATATTGAATACAATCCAATGAAAAATCGACAAAGTGGTAAAAAAATGCCTTGAAGGATATTTGAAGAACTTTATGAATGATTGTGAATTGTGGTGACACAAATGGTTACACCTTGCATAATGGTGACACAAGACTAGCTATCACATCTTTTAACACTTTATATGAATACCTAACATTGTCGATTAAAAAATATGTTGTTGTCAATTTCAAAGTTCCCAATGCAAAAAATTATTTAATCACTTGTGGTGATATCCTTGGAATCCTAAAGAATCATCTTGAACAATCAAGTAATGAGCTTCATGAAAATCATCTACACTGATGAAAACACTTTATCTTATAATACTTTGCTTATGCTCACGCTAGATCTCAATGTCGGAATATTTCTAGTAGCATTTATTTTCATAAATTAATATTTTTTGAAAACTAAAGAGAGAGCTACAAAAAATTCTCTCTAAACTTATTAATCATAAACACAAAATGTTGTTGGGGGGAAGCTCAATTGTTCATTGAAGTAATGTGAAATGTAGTATACCTAGGGGGATAATATGGAGGTACCCAAAGTAATAATATGATGTAAGGATAATAAATAAATGGGCCATAGTTAGTAAATAAAGTGTTCTACCTGCATAATGCAAGAGACCACAAGTAGTTAGGAAATAATGTAATATTCCCATAGTATTGGATATATGGTATTGAAATACCCATGGTATTGTATGTATGAAGCCTACATAGAAGCTAAAGACTCTCCATTGAGACATGTCAAGTATTGGTTTTGTATTGACAAACGATGACTTGTGGAGTGATCTCCTTCCTTAAGGAGTATTTGTATGGTGTTACCCTAGCTCAAGAGTTTTGATTAATAAAGATCTTAAGATTCTATATTTTGTTCTTGTATTTCTCTTAAGATTATTTGCAATTATTTTTTTGCTAAGCTTGGCAGGATACTTCATTTTCTATTTATAAACGACAAATTTACACCACATATATGAGATAGGTGGCCTCAACTTGCCCATTGGGAAACAAAGTTTGTTGGCCACCTATCCTTGTTATAAGCCATCCAAAAACAATAAAGTTTCAGTATTTTTAACCAAGCTAAGTATGTCTTAGTTTCATGACAAAATGCTATATGTCTATCTATCATAAGCATGCATAATGTAAAGTAAATGCTACCCACATAAAACAAAAAGGGATCAGATTAAATAACTATTCCTGCTACTCTTCCGATGCCAATTCGACTGGTTCTGAATCCTTGATAGTTTCACCGAGAATCTAAGTTAATTTGATGATGAATGTGACGTGCGTTTGGATTCTATCCATATGGATGTCCTTCTTATGGAACTAGAATTGGATTCACTACAAATCCTATTTGTAATTAGGCATGTCTTAGAGGGACAGAGCCATCCCCACTGATATTTGTTCCATGGCCTTCCTGAGCAGGTTTTTCATAAGCCAGTAGAGATAAAGGGTCTGCTTAAATTGAGTTATTCTTCCTCTGGTATTCCCAGGGTTTGGGACTAAGGTCCTGCAATTATCTATCTCCTCCTCTATCTCACTGTGTTGCTTAATTTCTTCCTCCCATTCTTCTAGTAGATTATGGATGCCTACATCCGTTCCCTCTCATTAATCCACAACAAATTTACTAATGAGGTGTTCAACAAACTTTCGTCCTCTATGCAGTTCTGAAGTGCTCAAATCTTTGGCCTTTGCAGGCTCCCTCCCACGTCTATTGTAACCTCTTCCTCTCGCAAGACAAGCCATCAAAACTCTGTTCAAGACCTGTTCACAAGAATGAGGTGTTAACCTCTAGCTTTGAATCTCATTGTCGATGTTCTCCTTAATCCTTTTCCTAGCCCACTTACTCTCGAAGTAGGACACAGGTTGGGTGACAGCCTGGTTTGAAGACGAGGCCAGTCTCCTTATCCTGGCAAGCTTCTCACTTCTCCCTTCCTAGTGTCGCTCATAACCAAAATGGTTGACAGTACCCTCTCTCAGCCAAGCAAGAGTCTCCATGCTCAAGTGAGACTTTCCATTCCCCTCTACCCAGTGAAACTATGTCGCTCCTCTACTTTCCTTATAGTCTACCCATCCCCAACACAAAACCTCTCCTGTTCCACCCCAATTATCATGCGAGGTCACAATGCAGCTCTCAGGAGGGGATTCCTGGCCACTGGCTATGTCAATACTCGGATGCCTTATAACTAAGATGAAGAACCAGACAACAGCCATCCAATGCCTGTGACGCTTTCCCCAGCAAATCCCGCAATTCCCCCAATTCCCCTCCCCCCCTAGGTTTCTCTCGATCCCTCCAGCATGAAACAAACCATTTTTCCATTGCAAGAGGGTTGCAGGACCAAGATACATACCCGTGTTCACTCCGCAGATGCCGTCGACGGTGCCTGCGCCTCCTTGCTCCAATTATCCAGCTCCAAATTCCACAAACAACAATACAATTACCACTCCCCTATCTTACCTTAACTCCACAAACAACAATACAATTTCCACTCCCCTGTCTTACCTTACTTGCTATGCTTCCTGCCTTTTCTTTGCCATGCCTGCCACCTTTCCTACCACCCTTGCATGTATTCATGCGAAGGGCCACTACACCCATCACAATGAGCGTGTGGGGAGCAATGGGTGGTACCCTTCCTTTACTCCTCATAACTGTTCATTATCCCTGCCATCCTCTGCCACACACCCTAATCGAGGTTTTGGTTCTTTGGATTTCCATTTTCCTAGATTTGCATGCAATCTTGGGCCAATATTTGCTCCAGAGCTTTGAACCTGTCATCCCTGGGCTGTATTGGTCATAATTTTTCCAACTAGCCATTTTGTTGATTTCAACCCCAGTGGACCAGGAAGTCAGCCACTTTATTCCCTTCCCTTCTTACATGTCAGACCATTATATAGTCAAACTTGTGAATGAGATCTCGTATCTCTTGTATAAGGCACGCTGTCCTCCAACTTTGGCTTAGTTTGTCCCATGATGTGCCATTTTTCAGTTTCACCAAGGTGGGTGTGACCAGACTAGAGTTTCCTTCCACCACAACATTTCGATATCCCATTATTACAACTATTCGAAGTCCTTGACCCACTGCAGCAAATTCTACTTTGTTGTTTCTTGTTATCCCACACGATTCGGCATAAATGAGCCACGTGCTAGCTTGAGTTTCTTTGAAGATGCCACCAAGCCCTGCTACTCCTAGGTTCCCTTTTGAAGCCCCGTCGAAATCAAGTTTTATGAAACCTTTTTCCAAGGGTAGTGAATTGAACCGAGGAACCTATATCCATTCTATCTCTTTTCCAAGCACTTGGAGCCAACATTTCCATTGTTATGTTAATTTTTTGAAGGATTCTTGCTTCCTGGGGGGGGAACTTGCCAATCTTCATGGCTCCATTTTTCTGCTAATATAGTCTCCCTAATGTTTCTAGCTATTCCTTCCCACACCTGATCTTGGTTTGATATTTTATTTTTGAAAACTCTATGGTTTCTTTCTTTCCATATGGCCCATAGGTTTAAACCTAAGGCCAGTCCCCATGCTCGATTCAATACTAGACTTGAGAAAATATTGTTGCACCATAGAAGGATTGTTTCCTTTCTACTGTGGCAGTCCCGATCCATCCTTTCGAAGACTCCTTACAGCTGACTCCATTTCTTTTCTGCAAACAGACAAGAATTTAGCATATGCTCCATATCCTCTCTATTTTTTTGGCACATCCAGCATAGGGACGGGCCCTGAATTCCCTATTTTTGAAGTTGGTCCTAGATTAGGATCCTCCCTTTGCATACCAACCATAGGAAATGGGCTACCTTTGGCCACTATTCCCCCTTCCAGATTTTTTTCCAAAGAAGTCCTTATACATCTTGAGCTTGTTCTGCTTTCAAGTCATACACTTCTTTGCTGGTGAAGGTACCTTTCATGGTGTGGCTCCATCTCAAAATGTCCGAGTCATTCCTAATCATGATTTGTCTAGATCTCATTTCTTTTTCGAAATCTGCCCATTGCTCTATCTCTATACCCTGGCCGCAATCTTCCTTCTTCTTCCATCTCCTCCAATTCCCTGTTCCTTACTCCTCTTTCCAGAATTTCTCTACATATTGGATGTTGTTATCATTGGGAAATCTATATATGTCTCTGAGGTCTTGCCTATCTATTAGTATTTCTCTTTGTTTCCATGAGTCCTACCAAAATCTTGTTGTTCTACCATTGGGAATTTTCCAAAAAGCATGTTGGTTTATAAGATCCCTACTTTGGCTTACCAAGTTCCATATTGCCGATCGTTTGGGTGGGTCTCTATAACGTAGAATGTCCTCAGTTCTCTCCAACTTGTTATACTTTCTTGTCCATATTTGTTTCCATAAGTCCCTTCCTCCCCCCAACCATCTCCACCATAATTTAGCTCCCATTACATGGTTTAAAGTGTATGGGTCTCTAAGGCCAAGCCCTCCTTCCATATTTGTTTTACCAATCTCTGAAAAGATATAAGGGCCCATTTCCTTGTTTTTTGAGCCCCTCCCCATAGTAATTTTTTAAAGATATCAACCATTTTGGTGCATGCCCCCTTAGGGGCCACCATGCCTGACAGTTGGTATATGCCAATCGACCGAAGCACTGCTTTGAGGAGGACAGTTATGCCTGCTAGGTTGAGAAATCTAAAGGCCCAACTTCCCAGCCTTCCTTGTAGCTTCTGAAGGATCTACTACCATCCTAACATTTTTAGAGAGTTTTCCGATAGAGGCATGCCCAGGTATTTAGTGGGGAGTTTTCCTATACTGAACCCCAGGATCCTAGCAAGATAGGTCTTAACATTCCCTTGGGTGTTGAAGAAGAAGGTACACGATTTTTCATTGTTTATTTGGGTCCCCGATGCCATCATGAAGGTGTTCAAGATTTCTTTGATTCTGCAAGCTTCTCTAAGCGATACTTGGCAAAAAAACATGATATCGTCAACGAATTGTTTGTAGGTTACAGAAAGGTCATTCCTCCATATCTTAAGGCCTTTAATCCTAGACTCCTAGGCTTCATTTTTTATGTATCTGCCCAAACCTTCCGCAACAAGAATGAACAGGAAGGGTGACAATGGATCACCTTGTCTCAGCCACTAGGTAGGGTTAAAGGTTTGGGTAGGGGTCCCGTTCAACAGAATAGAGATGACAGGGGTGGATATCATGGCACTGATCCAGTTTATCCATTTGTGGTTAAATCCATATGCTGTAAGGATGCTCTTCAAATACTCCCAACTTAACTGATCGTATGCCTTTCATAGATCAAGCTTAATCATCATTCCAACTAGCTTTCTTTCCTTGAGGGAATGAACTACCTCTTGAGATGTTACCATCTCGTCCAATATTTTCCTTCCCTCAACAAATCCTGTATGCTTTGGGGATATGATATTTGGCAGAAGAGGTTTTAGTCGCTTTATAATCAGAGTGGCTATAATTTTATAAATGAAATTACATAGGGCTATGGGGCAAAATCCCTGAGGGTATTCCAATTTCAATGTCTTGAGAATGAGAGTTATAAAAGTGGAGTTTAGACTGGGACATGCCTTTTGATTTCACCTTGATTCCTTCATGACTTCTAGAATGTCTCTTCCCATGAAGTGCCAAGTGGCTTGGTAGAATTCTGCAGTAAACCCATCCGGATCGGGGGCCTTATTTTTCTTCATACCCTTGACGATTTCTTCCACCTCTTCAAGTGTAGCTTCTCTCATCAAGGCAAGGTTTTGTTCCTGCACGACCCTTTGAGGTATATGTTGAAAAATTCTTTGAATTGCTTCCATTCTGTCTTCTTGTGGTTCTGATAGGAGATCTCTGAAGTGGTTTACTAAGGGCCCCTCCATCTCCTCATGTTATACTCTACGATTCCCCTCTTCATCTTTTAGGGAGAAGATTCTGTTGTTCTGGCAGTGTTGGACCATGGACTTGTGGAAAAACCGGGTATTTCACTCCCCTTCTCTTAACCAGTTCACCCTCGATTTTTGTTTCTGTTAGGTTCCTATACCAATAGGTGTCATTTTTCATGATTGACTGTGGAAATGCCAAATATGATCATCCTTTCCATGCTGCAAAGGTTCCATATTTTCATAAAATCAAAAATTTTAAAAATGTAAAGAGGGTATGCCCTAAAAGAAAAATCAAAGGGAAAGAAGAATGAATTGGTTAAGAAAAAGAAGAGAAAATGAACCCCAAAGAAAGACCAGGAAAGTGGCTAGTCAAAATGCCACTACTGTCCTAATTTTTGCAAAGCAAGTTCAAGAATGTGAAATCACTCATTTCTGTCACACTTGATGGATGGCCCAACAGTTCAATCTTGGCCAGTCCATGTTTAAATTTTTTGTTTTAGCATTAGAGAATAAGGTCTGTTCAAACAGTTCAAGCTTGCCAGATCACTAGCTAGATAGAGAAACAAGGGTGCTAAACAGTTGAATATGATCCCCTGGAAGAGATAAGGGTAGATTAAGATAGGAGGGCAGTCGAAAGAAAAACAAAAGAGAAAGGGTTTGCTAGTTCAAATGCATCAAAGGAAGAAAAAATGTTAGGTGTATTAGGTTGGGTAGGCAGGTAATTCTAGTGTTGCAGAAGCAGGTTGGTGATCAGTTTTAATGAGTATCACAAACATCATGGAAAAGTGGATACAGTTCAGTGGAGCATGACTGATTTCCCCTCTCATTTCCCCAAGAACACTTACTAATATCCCCTTAGGGACATTGGGATCTTCTCAATGGTCCTAATTCATTTCATTTTATGAGAATTACTAAGTGAAACTTTGTGTTCACTTGATCAAAACAAGCCACATTTCTTGTGTAAAAAGATCCTTTCATTCCACTTTCATTTTCCTAATAACCTAAGTTTTTACCTTATAAACTTAGCTTTTTTTATTCACAAAACCATATTGACATTTTAACTTTATTATATAACTCCCATCTATATTTCCCCGTCCCTATTATACATAAAAACTATGTAAAAAACCCCAAAATACTTAAATATCCCCACCCTAGCAATTATAGCCATAACCCTGTTATTTCGAGATTATTGGTCCCCCCAGGGCCAATAAGAACCCTCCACGCGCCCCCTGGGATTTGTCTAAACATTTGGCTAAACAAATAACCTAACCCGCCCACATGATTTCCATACAAACCCTTTTTAACCAAAGTTTTGACCGAATATATTTGCAAAAATATTAAAATATTGCCGCGGGTCCCGTTCTGTAAACCTCCGCCATCTATACCTCCCGTCAACCATTGGATCGCACCCTCCAGATCCAACGTCTCACATCAATATCGGAGGCGCCCCGATGTCTGGACGATAGCACCAGATAGAAAGTGGTTTTCCCGCCGTACCCGGGGACGCGTGTCGACTTTCCATTGCATCGGGCCCACTCTAACACAAACCGCCCCCGTACCAAAATTGGTCCAACGGAAACCACAAACTGCCCTCTGGTCCCACTGCCCACGTCATCATCACATCAGCACCACGTCTGCACCCACGCCAGTGCCCTCGCTATTGTTCCATCCGCTGTGTCCGCCATGTCTTCCGTTCATGTCAGCGACCACGTCATCCGCTACCTCACCTTCCGTACTCCGCTACCGGACAAAATTTACGTCATGCGGACATCATCCCCAAAAAGCGCCAAAAGCCCAAAAAAGCCCAAAATTTTGTTTAAAAAGCGTGAAAGTGATAGTTTCTTGTTTATTGTTAGTGTGTTGTGTTGCAGAGACTCTGCATGCACCTTACGTTCAATTCACCACCAAAGCTCTAGTTCGCCACCCAGGCAATTTCACGCTGCAAACCTGGCCCCCTCAGCTCAGTCTGCAACCATGTTTCGCTCCAATCGCCTGTAAAACAGGTATTTACCCGATAATTCGCCCGTAAACCCCTGTTTTTCCAAAATTCTCTATTAAAATCACCTGAAGAGCTAAATTCGAGTAAGATACACTATTGCCTGCAAACCTATGCATTTTAAGCCACTGTTTGATCATTGTTTCGAAAATAAAACCTGCAAATCCTGTTTTCCTCTGTAAATTGCCCATTAAATTAAAAGTCAAGCTCATTTCCGCCTGCAAAATCACCAAAAACACCTGTAAGAGGAGCGCCTTTCCCCTGCTGTTTTCCAGCCTCCCAATCAAATTCTGCAAACTATGTTTTGGCTGTGAATTTCACCCAAGGCAGTGACCTCTACAAGCATAACTCAGTCTGTGATTTCCTGAGGAAAACCAAAACCAGTGCTCTATTGTCTGTTACTCCAAAAAGCTCTAAATTCAAGTTAAAGGTCACTTAACAAACTGAAAATGGAGGCTCCAGTGGCCCTGAATATTGCGCCCTTGAATGCACTACATAAGGAGTTGGAATGGATACCCCTTGCTGACAAGGACTTTCAAATTAAGGATATGATGGGTCTCAAGCCTCACCTGCAAGCCTTTTGTGAAATTAGAAATAGCCACAGGAACAACACTGATGTCCTGGGAATTTGGGAATCCAACATGCCTATCTATTACCTCCCTTCAGTGAATGTGCTCCCTGACTTCATCCATTTATGCTGTGCAAATTATGATCCCACACAAAGAGCAATTATGACCCCATCCGGATCTGTACTCTTCTACATTACTCCTTAGTCCATAAATGAGATGTTGAACTTTGAGCCAACTCAGCCTCTGGTCCCTCTCACCATGAAACGTTTTCTTGATCAAGGTGCCAAGTTGCCTAGCTCAGAGATAACAAGAATTGCTCAGTTGTTTATGCTACCAAAGTGCCAACCTGATCAGCCTCCTCCTTATCACCAAGTCTAGTTCAATGAGGCAGGGAAACTCCTTATAGACATGATATCCTACATTTTAGGATTCAAAACCAGTGGGTATGTTGATGAGACTGTGTTAGTATTGATGTCCATATTCACTCCAAGACAGCCCCCTGTTGTCAAATATGATTATGCCACCTTCATAGTAAATAAAATCCATGAGAAATTCATGATTTTAGAGAGAGAAAGGGTGTTCAAATACACATCCTATATATATCATCTACTGTTGTACTATCAACCTGATAGTTTCCGAGTTCCTCTTAAAAGACTAGACCCCAAAGAAGAGAGGAGGTCTGTGATTTTCTAGACCTCAGTTTTCCATGAAGTTCACCATTCCCCTTATACATATTGTGAGTTCATTGACCTGTTCATATACCCAGCCACTTCCCTGCTGATGATGACTCCTATTGACAAGATCTCTACTAAAATGCAGAGGATTTTACATCTCTCAAAGGGCTACAACATTGGTGACTGGTATTTTTACCAAAACCACACAGTGATCAGGATTTATGGTTGTCTATTATCTCCCTACAAGCTGCTGAAGTATGTCCCCATGAGACTCTTCGCCCTGGAATACTACCAGCAGTTTAGTAGTTCAGATTTGACTCATTTCCATGGTACTAGAAAAAAGGCACAGCTCAAGATAAGACATCAATTGGGCCCTTTTATCTTCAATAAGAGGGAAGAAGCTTGGGCAGATGCAAATAAAATACTAAAAGATGAAATTATGCTAAAACAAAGCTTTCATTGGGCACCATATGACCCTGGACATTTCATAAGCTTTAGAAGTGTCAAAAACAAGCTTGCAGGATATGTGCACCACAGAATCCCTCAGATTGAACAATATGCTAATCGACAGGAATGGGTAGAGGGTACACTAGTTGAAGAGCTTACTGAAGAAGAAAGATTAGAAAAAGAAATGAAAGACTTTGAGAAGACAATTGACCTGGATTCTTTTGGACAGGTCCCTTTCACACTGCCACAACACATTGGGACGAGCACATCATCTGCCACACCTTCACAACAACCTGCCCAAGAGACTACTCCACCTGCAGGAAAAGGCAAAGAAGTACAACATTCAGAGCAGCAAAATACAATGTCAGATTAGCCAGATACAGCCCAGCAAAAAGGGCAAGAGCAAGGCCCTTCGACACAAGCAAAGGTAATAGAAATCCCTATGCTACAAACTCCTCTTAATGACGAAAGAGACAAAAAAAGGGATAGACCAGAAGAGACAACCACAGGGGCATCCACAGAATAGCAAGGGGAGAAGAGGAAAAGGTTGAACCCCTACTCTGAAGAATAATTTGCAGAGGAGACAACAGGCAACCTAAGGGGTGAGGGAACATCTGAACAGTAGATTCCTCCATTTTTGGAAACATCTACTAGCTCATTTCAGCAGGAGCAAGAGAGACAGCATGGTGTGGAGGTTACATCCACCAAGCAACAGAGCAAGCAAGGCTCTGACATCAAGAGAGCATTCACTGAAATCAAGGCCAGAAATGAGCCGGTAAGGTTCCAATTATATAACCAATTGCTAAGAATGGCTCCCACCAATCAACAAAGGCTAATGGCAGCCTATGATATCCAAGCAGGGAAGATGACCCTTAGTCACTTCAGGCCCACCACACAGTAGCCACAGTTAGCTGCTGATTATATCAGGACCAATCTGGAAGTTCTTGCTAAAGACATCCACCCAATGGACCAGATTGAGTTACACAAACAAACCGGAGAAATGGTATACTCTAGCTTGGCAGACAAAGCATTATTGGCTCATAAACTGTAGAATTCATTGTATAATACTTCTGCCCAATTGGAACTGGAAAAGGCCTCCTCATTAGCCAAGGATAACAGAATTAAATCCTTGGAGGAGATTATCATGGAATTGGGACATGATCCCAATTCTTACAGTTCCTCCTCCTACAGTCACAATAGTAGCCCCTCCTACTGATCCACCATCAACAGCAGGTACCTCGACTTCAGCAACAACTACAACAGTAGCAGGACAAGATGCCAGCTTGATTATGGAAGATATGATGAAAGAAATAAAGGCTTCAGACCTCCAAATGGTAGAATTAAAAGAAGCCAAGGAAAAACTGGCCAAGATTGAGGTAAATTATGACAAATCAAAAATGACTGTGGCTGAGAAAACACGAGAAGTGAAGGCCTTGGAAAATAAAATAAAAGCCTTGGAAAAGGACCTCACTCTACATAAAACTCTAACAGAAATCAAAACTATTTTGTGGGATAAAATTGGTCAGTCTATTGCTGATCAATGTACAACAATACAGACTATTTTTTACTAGATTGAATTGATAGGGTTAGCTCAATATGAGACTCAAAAGGCCAGAGCATTATTGGAAAACAAGCCTGAGCAAGCCAATCAATTGATTCATTTTTTGAATACTCATACCAATGAGCAGCTAGCATCTCTAGATATTCAGAACAAGACAAACACTATTTTGAGAGTCAAGAAGGTGCTGAGCATGAGGAATTTTGTACAAACTATAGAAAGAAAGTGTCAAGAAATGCAGACAGAGGTAAATGCCTTCAGATAGAAGTTTGCAGTATTACAGAGCAAAGGTTTACCCAGCTTATTCACTAGCAATGGGAGGCTGTTAAAACATGAACAGTATGCTCATAGGCTAAATACCTATGTTACCAATCAAATTACAGCATCGTCAAGCATTTCAGAAGAGACAGTGCCTCCCTCTGGACAAAGTTTATATAATAAATTGGGAAATTTGTTTTACATTGAGCATGAGATAGCACATCTCTTTGAAGTCCAGCCAAATTATTACAGATATACTGAAGCTAATGAGACATTGATTAAACTAAAAAAGCATCAGTTACCAACAGATCAATGGTGGCAGAGCATGCGTGAGGTCTTGCCAAGGTAGTTTGATTCTCCTTTTTTGTAGATTGTCTGCATTAAAACTAAATTGCAAGGTATGAGCCTCCTATCAGAAAATCAAATTGACAAAGGATGGAATTCACGCTAAAAGCGTTGAGACAAACTCAGGCACAAGTGGCAAGTGACAGCACATCAGGGACGCAAATCAGAGAAGCAGCCATCAGTCGACTACTTGAGCCTAAAAGTCAACAATAATAGGACACCTAAGGCGGCCAGTACAACATAGTTATTCCTTCATTCATTTCTGCGCGGTTTTCCATATTAGTTATTGCCCCTGCCAAAGTAGATGGATGAATTTATTTCTTGATATTTTCCTACGGGATATTTTGTAAACCTTTTTATAAATACCTCCTCAAGATATGTATGGTTGTTGGCTGGTGAATATCATTCTAGACCTGCGCTGTATGTTTTGAGAACTCTTCTGAAATAAAAATTGCTGGAATGCTGTGTTGGTGAACTTGTTGGTTATGGAATCAATGGCAGAAGGATATATTGCAGAATTATTGTGTTAATACATGGATCAATAAGTCTTCTTTACTCTTTTGTTACTGTATCTGTGTTTTGTTTACCATCTAAATATCATGCTCTAAGTTACAGGAAAAAAGGATAACCCAGAATTTACTTTACTGTACTCTATGTTCAATTCCTGTAATTTTTTATGTTTTCCACAGGATAGCATAGGCAAGAATTCTCGACTGCTCTTGTCTCCCTAGTTCTTTCACTCTAAATATCATCAAGGAATTCTTAACTACTCCCTGATAATGTTTACACAATTTCCCTCTGTTAACATAATGAAAGATTCTTGATTGCCTTTCATTCCTTAACTTCATTTCATCTTATTCCAGCTTGAAAGTTGTTCTGTGTTTAGTTATCTTGCTCTGTAGTTTTCCTACTACCAAAGAAACTATACCCAGAGGTTTATTTCCATTAGATTCCATCAACCCAATGGTCTGAACTTCTCTCATGTTACAGCCTTGTTCTACTGAATGTCATCTTCCAAACACCAAACAAAACTTGTGCTTCATAACTAGCCTAACATATAATCAAACAAATCTAAATCATAAAGAGAGAGCCTTCTCTGGTTGCAGATTGGCTAGGATCTGCAACTAAAAGATTGGTTAGTGGTTACCTCGGCCGCATTCCCTTCTGGAGGCAGGGAACAACCTGAGTGATAACAATTTCCATAAAATCTCTTCCTATTTTCTCCTTTCCTCCAGATGACTTATTAATTGGCCCTCCTTTGTTGCTAGCTCTTCTGATATTCCTTCCTGGATGATTCTTTGTTGCACCTCTGTCATTCTCTAATTGAGTTGTTGCTGGTCCTTCATGATATGCCCAAATTATTCTTTGTTCCATTTCTTTATTTTCTTATTGATTTCTTTGAGTTTTAATTGGAACATACACATATAGTTCCTCCCTTGCTGATTGCTCTGCGTCCACTAGGCCTCAATTTTTTTAATGAGGGTTGAGTCCCTTAGCCAAAAGGTTTCAAACCTAAAAGGTCGATTTTTTGGGCTCACTTTCAGATCCAGTTCCAGTCGTATCGACCAATGGTCTGATCCCATCCCAAAAAGAATCGATGCTTCTATGAATATATCTCAGCTGATAACCTCCTAAGATATTAGGAATCTATCCAATCTGGAAGCAAGTTGGTGATTCCCTCCTCTTCTATTGTTCCATATGTGCACCCCATTCATTGTTGGGATGTCTACTAAGCGTTTCTCTGCTATGGTGTCCCAGAATAACTCCATGTCTGCTTCCATTATTCTCATGCCTCCCCTTTTGTCTGCCAGCGAAGTGATCATGTTGAAGTCTTCTCCCACCACCCACAAGTCGTCTAGGTATATACTTCTCAATTTTGCTAAGTTCTGGAGGAAAACCCTTCTTTCTCTCGGGATATGGGGTCCACATACTCTTGTGAGGAGTACCCAATCTTTTGATTTGATGACTCTACATCTTCCTGAGAGGATTCTCGGGATGCTAACCCAGTCTTCAAACCAGATTTCTCCTGGGTTCCAGAAGATCGTCAACCCTCCTACACTTCCATTTGCGTCCTGTCCAATAACCTGGTACTGGGGTTTGATGTTTTCCAAAATTTCTTTTAGTTTTCTTTCATTTATTTTCATTTCCTGAATTATCATTATACCAGGTATATCGTTTTCCAATCTCTCTTTGAGGTATCTTTGCTAGCCTCTTTTATTGAGGCCTCTTATGTTCCATGTTGTAATAATCATTTCAACAATTTTCGGGGCTATTGAAAGACCTTTGATAATGGCACTACTCTCCATGAATTTACTAGTAGTTCCCCCACCATCTGTATGGATTCATTCATTGGTCTTCTACCCCGTTTCTTTTCCCCTTTTCCTGAGGTTCCTGGTTCTTGCCCTTGTCTGCAATGGGACCCTAGGTGCTCTAGCTGTGCAATAATAGTTGATCCTTGTTTTATCTTGTATTGCTGAAAGCTTTCCTTATAGAGTTGTTTTTTATCCTCTGGGGTAAAGCATTCACCCAGATGTGTACACTCTTGTAGTAGTTGTTTCATCACTTGCTCTTCCACAATGAGATCTTCTTTCTGGGACTTGATCTCCATTGGGTTTTTCTCTACCATTTGCATGGTATTCTCCTCTCTTTGGTTTTCATCTATTTCTTGTCTCTTTTTCTTATTTCCTTCGGCCTCTTTCGTCTGCATGCTTTCCATCTCCCTGGTAAGATCCCTGCTTGTCTCCCTCGTCTCGTCCACCTGAAGGGTGGTGAATCTGTTATGGTTGCACTGCTCTTTCTCATTTTTATTTTCTTTCTGGTTACCTGTTGTTTTTGGGTTTCTTTTCCTTCTGTACACCTCCTGGAATCTGTCCCCAGCCTCTCTTGCCATTGCCTCTCCTGCCTTCTTCTCATTTGATTGATTTTCTGGGTTATTTAACGGGCAAGCACGATATAGGTGGCCATATTCATGGCACTGCCTACATCTGAATGGGATATGCTCATAGTCTAGGGGTTGTTTCCATATCTCATCATGATATTCTAGCTCTATGTAGTTTGGTAGCAGCTGAAATATATTCATGTACACACAGATTCTTACGTAGGAGGTGTACCTACCTTTTCTTGTAGAGTGTGCCACTTTGACAAAGGTTCCGATCGAGTTATCTATTCCTTCCAACATTTCGGGATCCCAGAAGTCCATTGGTAGGCCGAAGAGCTATACCCATATGGGTGGTGCCAGAAGCTTCTCTTGGTCTGGGTTATAGCATTCCTCCTAGTGTCTCATAAACAAGCTAGCATTGTTGAAGAAATACGACCCATCTTCGAAAACCTTTTCCTTGTCTTGTAGTTTGGAAAATATTACAAAGAAGAATCCTTTTGGCCCCAACTTGAGGTATATATGCCCCTTTGGTTGCCATCGTTGTTGGATCCATTTGATCAGTTCCTTCTTGGTTGGCCAAGCCCCAATAAACTAGCGTATCAGGGCATGGTCCTTCATATATCTTCTATATTCCCCCAGCTTGTTGTTGGGTATCACAAATCAAGGTTTCTTGGTTGCTCCGGGTAGGCATTTTCCTCCCAAAACCAGTATCCCTTTCCCGCAATTTTCATTGCCTTTGACTGCTCCATGAAGTCTCGTCTCCCCTGCAGCAACATTTCGGTAGGAGGGGATCTCTCCCCCCCTGCCATACCACTCATTTCAACTATCAGCACGATCCTTTGTTGCTTTGCCCCTGTCGTTTCTTAGACTGCGGTGTTTGCAAGTTTGTCAGACAAAGTCTGTGACACCCAAACTCTAGTTGTTCTTACTCTTCCTCCGATCTTCCTCTCCCAATACTATTTGCAATTATTGTGCATATTTTCAATTTTAATATATTTCCGGGTTATATCTATTTCATGAAATATGTGAAAACTAAAAGATCTAAGGTTCGAATCTCCTGTTTGTGACTTGGTTTAAGGAGAGGAGCCTAGGCCAAGCCAAGCCATAAACCTCTAGAAAATACAACAACAAAAAAATAAACACAAAATTTTAAAATAAATCACTTGATAATGATCACTTTCAAACCATATAATTCTAAAACTACTCTATTTCACATTACCAAAATTAACGAAATACAATTTACAAAAGTTATGCGAAATCTTTGATAGCCTGATCTTTCTTAATAAATAATAAATTGTTACCATGTAACAATATAGAATCAAAAAGTTTCAAAATAAATAACGATTTATCAAATCATTATTATATTAGTTTATTAATAAATTAAAGTAACTCATTATTATATTAGTTTATTAATAAATTAAAGGAACTTCTATTATTAAATAAAGTAATGTCTGATTGGAGATAACATAATAGTTTTTGGTTTACAAATTGTTGAGACACTGATTTCCTGCTTATTTTTAATATCAAAAAAATATAATTGGTCGATAAAAAGGAGGTGATAAATCATGTTGAATGGTAAACCATTCACACGAAACTTTTCAACGAAAACATTGGAAACTCATTTTCAACGAAAACATCGGCATCCAATTTTCTACCCAGAGGTGGAACACTTTGTTATTAAATAATGTTTTTTTTATTAGAACGCACGGATGATTGATTCCTTTGTCCCTGCTCCACCTTTACAACCACAGCAACTTGAGGTGACGTCGAGTTTACTGATGGGAGATTACATCAAATCATTTGTAAATTAAAGCAACTTTTTTACCGATGAGCGTTAATATGTTTCAACAAGAAGTAAATTACATCAAATCATTAGTAAATTAAAGAACCTATGGGAGATTCCATGATAGTTTTTGGTTTACATACCGCTTACACATGGAGTTTGTGCGTCTATTGGTAATCGATTTTAGTTTTCATTTTATATGATCAAGTTGAATGGGAAACCATTCACACCAAACTTTTGAAAGACTTCTTTTGACGTAAGCGTTGTGAGATTAAATAATATTCTTTGTTTCGGCCCAAAGGAGGAATGGCCTCATCATTCATGCCTTCTCCTTCACGTTTTTCCCCTCTCTACGTTCACACTATACATGGTACTATGTCTTCTTCATGACACCCAAACACGCGGTTTCTCTCCTTATAAATACTCACTCAGTTCACCCATACACATATACCCATATGTTATAGGGTTCCGACCCTCTCGGGTATACTACTGGGATGACGCCAACAAAGCCACATGTCAATGCGTGATTAATTCATATGTCATCCATATATGGGTCCTTTGGGTACCTGAAAACTTCAAAATTGTTTTCCATGTGTCCCCATCCCAGTGGGTGATTGCTGATGTCACCTTTTCCCAATGATATTTTTCCACCTGTCTAGTCAAAGGAGAGAGAGAAGGGTCCCTAATGCTTTGCTATGTGATCAATTCCTTCTATAAATGGTTCAATCTGAGTGCCTTCAAAATTTGAGTTAACAAAAGGTTACAAGGTTCCATGGTCGTAGGGTCTAAGCCTCCAATTTTATTATAAGGTCATGTCAATAGACGACCTCGACTCCGACAATTAACGGATCCATGGTCCTTGGTCCCCGAAAGCCTTTTGAATTTGATTTTATAACGAGTTATGAGATTCTAGGGTCATAGGGTCTCCGAGATTTTGAAATTTATGGGTCCAACTTTGACTACCCTTATCTTTTGATCCAGGAGGCCAATTTCAAACTTTCTTATACCGTTGGAAATATTTTCCAAAGAAATTTCTGATTGAGTGGGTCTAATATGGTCTTTGAGCTCATCTGTTTCTTCGAAAATGGCCCCAAACTCTTTTATGTTTTCCACCTCACCCCCTTTGTCATGTAAGGCTTAAGGGAAAAGAAGAGGAGGGTACAACAGGAAATCTAAAGCTTGATTAGAGAATCTATTACAACCAAGACCCCAATAATTTTAGAAGTTCCTTCTTTGATTGATAAGGTTGGAAGGTGTTTACTCTCTTGAGATGAGTTAGAGGTTTTCCTCAATAGGTTCCTTGGCACATCTTTCCAAGAGGAGTGGTGGTCCACAAAGAGACAACAAATATCATATTTACAGCCACCAAGTGATTAACAAAATATGCTCACTCCATTTGAGTATCTAGAAAAAAGATAAATCCAGTTAAATTATGGACTCAAAATTCACTAGCAACTTTTGAAAGGAATTGTTTCACCAAGTGGGAACCTCATTAACAATAAATATTGAATACAATCCAATGAAAAATGGACAAAGTGGTAAACAAATGCCTTGAAGGATATTTGAAGAACTTTATGAATGATTGTGAATTGTGGTGACATAAATGGTTACACCTTGCATAATGGTGACACAAGACTACCTATCACATCTTTTAACACTTTATATTAATACCTAACATTGTCAATTAAAAAAATATGTTGTTGTCAATTTCAAAGTTCCCAATGCAAAAAATTATTTAATCACTTGTGGTGATATCCTTGGAATCCTAAAGAATCATCTTGAACAATCAAGTAATGAGCTTCATGAAAATCATCTACACTGATGAAAACACTTTATCTTATAATATTTTGCTTATGCTCACGCTAGATCTCAATGTCAGAATATTTCTAGTAGCATTGATTTTCATAAATTATTATTTTTTGAAAACTAAAGAGAGAGCTACAAAAAATTCTCTCTAAACTTATTAATCATAAACACAAAATGTTGTTGGGGGGAAGTTCAATTGTTGATTGAAGTAATGTGAAATGTAGTATACCTAGGGGGATAATATGGAGGTACCCAAAGTAATAATGTGATGTAAGGATAATAAATAAATGGGCCATAGTTAGTAAATAAAGTGTTCTACCTGCATAATGCAAGAGACCACAAGTAGTTAGGAAATAATGTGATATGACCATAGTATTGGATATATCGTATTGAAATACCCATGGTTATTACCCATGGTATTGTATGTATGAAGCCTACATAGAAGTTAGACACTCTCCATTGAGACATGTCAAGTATGTAATATCCCTAACCCGGAATATTCCTCAAACCCCAGCAAAATCTCCAACCAAATATGTGCAAATGATATGATAACCTAGAAGTGATAAAATAACAGTGGAACATCATATAATAATGTAAACCAGAAATATAAGCAGTTACACAAGAAATGCAGCAAGAAATGCTAAGCCATTTTATTATACTAAGTAAAGGAATGAGTACAGAGGTGATCAGAAGGATGACACCTCGACTTGCACAAGGCAAGTGAAGAAATACACTCAAAATAACAAAGGAATGGCCTCACACTGATCTGCGTCCCAACTGCTAGAAAACTGTCGTGCTACTGCTGCTGCTGGGAATTGAATGAGGATTTGGGGTTGCTCCCCTCCTCAGAAAAGGTTGAAACTCTGAAATCGGACTCTACTCAAGAAACCCAGAAAAACCCATGAAGCTTTTCTGAAATGGCCGACCCCTGAAAATCACCCCTTGGGGTTGTGCGTAGTTCCTCAAAGACGCTGATGAAACTGCTGTTGAAATGCCGATGAAACTACTGTTGAAATGCCAATGGAAATACCTTGCCCAAGTAGGCACTCGAAGTCCCCCGGGGCTAAGGGTGAAATCTCCGAACGGAGACACTTAATGCACTAAACAGTGTTGCAGACTAGCTAAACAGCCAGCATGCTCTAAGTCGAAATGACTATCACAAATGCTCATAACCGGAATGATCAAAACAAGGGGGCTCTTCTCTCCTTTATAGCCTTTGCCTCTCTCAATCCCAAGGCTCACCTCCTCCTGCGTGATTTCTCTCTTGCCACGTGTTTCTTCTCTCCTATGCAGTCCCTCCATGTGTCTGTGTGGGCTCCATTTCTGCGTCCCCCTTTGGCCCCCTTGGCTCCCCTCTAAGTCACAATGTTGTGCTACTAGGAAGTGACTTTTTATTCTAAAAGTGAGTTATGTCCCCCATACTCACTTTTTCTTTTATTTACAAATAACTATAGAAGGTAAAAATTGAACAAAATCGAATATTCCAATTAGCCATGGCTAATTAGGAATATTACAAAGTATTGGTTTTGTATTGACAAGCGATGACTTGTGGAGTGATCTCCTTCCTTAAGGAGTATTTGTATGGTGTTACCCTAGCTCAAGAGTTTTGATTAATAAAGATCTTAAGATTCTATATTTTGTTCTTGTATTTCTCTTAAGATTATTTGCAATTATTTTTTTGTTAAGCTTGGCAGGATACTTCATTTTCTATTTATAAACGGCGAATTTACACCACATATATGAGATAGGTGGCCTCAACTTGTCCATTGGGAAACAAAGTTTGTTGGCCACCTATCCTTGTTATAAGCCATCCAAAAACAATAAAGTTTCAGTCTTTTTAACCAAGCTAAGTATGTCTTAGTTTCCTGACAAAATGTTATATGTCTATCTATCATAAGCATGCATAATGTAAAGTAAATGCTACCCGCATAAAACAAAAAGAGATCAGATTAAATAACTATTCCTTCTACTCTTTCGATGCCAATTCAATTGGTTCCGAATCCTTGATAGTTTCACCGTGCATCTATGTTAATTCGATGATGCATAGGATGTGCCTTTGGATTCTATCCAGATGGATGTCCTTCTTATGGAACTAGAATTGGATTCACTGCAAATACTGTTTGTAATTAGGTATGTCTTGGAGGGACAGAGCCATCCCCACTGATATTTGTTCCATGGCCTTCCCGACTAGACTTTTCATAAGCCAGTAGAGATAAAGGGTCTGCTTAAATTCAGTTATTCTTCCTCTGGTATTCCCAGGGTTTGGGACTAAGGTCTTGCAGTTCTCTATCTCCTCCTCTATCTCACTGTGTTGCTTAGTTTCTTCTTCACATTCTTCTAGCAGATTACAGATGCCTACATCCGTTCCCTCTCGGTAATCCACAACGAATTTACTAATGAGGTGTTCCACAAACTTTCATCCGCTATGCAGTTCTAAAGTGCTCAGATATTTGGCATTTGCAGGCTCCCTCCCACATCTGTCGTGATTGCTTCCTCTCGCAAGACGAGCCATCACAAATCTATTCAAGACCTGTTCACAGGAATGAGGTGTTAACCTCTAGCTTTGAATCTCATTGTCGATGTTCTCCTTAATCCTTTTCCTAGCCCACTTACTCTCGAAGCAGGACACAGGTTGGGTGACAACACGGTGGGAAGACGAGGCCAGTCTCCTTATCCTGGCATGCTTCTCACTTCTCCCTTCCCAGTGTCGCTCATACCTAGAATGGTTGATAGTCCCCTCTCTCAACCAAGCAAGATTCCCCATGCTCAGGTGAGACTTTCCATTCCCCTCTACCCAATGAAACTATGCCACTCCTCTACTTTCCTTATAGTCTACCCATCCCTAGTACATAACCTCTCCCGTTCCGCCCCAATTATCATGCGAGGTCACAATGTAGCTCTCAGGAGGGGCTTCCTGGCCTCTGGCTACATCAATACTCGGATGCCTTATAACCAAGATGCAGAACCAGACAACAGCCATACAATGCCTGTGACGCTTTCCCCATCAAGTCCCCCAATTCCCCTAATTCCCCCCCAGGTTTCTCCTGATCCCTCCAGCAAGAAACAAACAATGTTTCCATTGAAAGAGGGTTGCAGGACCAAGATACATACCCATGCTTACTCTGCAGATGCTGTCGACGGCACTTGCACCTCCTTTCTCCAGTTATCTAGCTCCAAACTCCATAAAAAACAATACAATTACCACTCCCCTATCTTACCTTAACTCCACAAACAACAATACAATTTCCACTCCCCTATCTTACCTTACCTGCTACGCTTCCCGCCTTTTCCTTGCCATGCCTGCCACCTTTCCCACCACCCTTTGCATGTATTCATGCAAAGAGCCACCACACCCATCACCATGAGCGTGTGGGGGGCGGTGGGTGGTACCCTTCCTTTACTCCTCATAACTATTCATTATCCCTTCCATCCTCTGGCACACACCCTGATCGGGGTTTTGGTTGTTTGGATTCCCATTTTCCTAGATTTTCCTGCGATTGTGGGCCAATATTTGCTCCAGAGCTTTGAACCTATCATCCCTGGGCTGTATTGGTCATAATTTTTCTAGCGAACCATTTTGTTGATTACAACCCCAGTTGGCCAGGAAGTCAGCCACTTTATTCCCTTCCCTTCTTACATGTCAGACCATTATATAGTCGAACTTGTGAATGAGATCCCCTATCTCTTGTATAAGGCACACTTTCCTCCAACTTTCGCTCAGTTTGTCCCATGATGTGCCATTTTTTAGTTTCACCAAGGTGGTTGTGACCAAACTAGAGTATCCTTCCACCGCGACGTTTTGATATCCCATTCTTACAGCTATTCGAAGTCCTTGACCCGCTGCAGCGAATTCTGCCTCGTTGTTTCTTGTTATCCCACACGATTCAGCATAAATGAGCCATGTGCTAGCTTGAGTTTCTCTGAAGATGCCACCAAGGCCTGCTAATCCCAGGTTCCCTTTTGAAGCCCCGTCGAAATCAAGTTTTATGAAACCTTCTCCAGGGGTAGTGAATTGAACCGAGGAACCCATATCCATCCTATCTTTTTTCCAAGCACTTGGAGCCAACATTTCCATTGTTATGTTAAGTTTTCAAAGGATTCTTGCTCCCTGGGGGGGAACTTGCCAATCTTCAGGGCTCCATTTTTCTGCTAATATAGTCTCCCTAATGTTTCTAGCTATTCCTTCCCACACCTGATCTTGGTTTGATATTTTATTTTTGAAAACTCAGCGGTTTCTTTCTTTCCATATGGCCCATAGGTTTAAACCTAAGGCCTGTCCCCATGCTCGGTTCAATATTGGACTTGAGAAAATATTGTTGCACCATAGAAGGATTGTTTCCTTTATGTTGTGGCAGTCTCGATCCATCCTTTCGAAGACTCCTTGCAGCTGACTCCATTTATGTTCTGCAAATAGACAAGAATTTAGCATATGATCCATATCCTCTCTGTTGTTTTGGCACATCCAGCATAGGGACGGACCCTGAATTCCCTTTTTCTGAAGTTGGTCCCAGATTAGGATCCTCCCTTTGTATAGCAACCATAATAAATGGGCTACCTTTGGCCACTATCCCCCCTTCAATTTTTTTTTCCAAAGAAGTCCTTGTCTATCTTGAGCTTGTTCTACTTTCAAGTCATACACTTCTTTGATGGTGAAGGTATGTTGGGTCCCTATAATACTAGTGATTACCCCATTACTATTGTAATTGTACCCCTTATTAATATTGTTGTGTCCCTATTATCCCCATATTGTTATTAGTGTGCCCCATAGAATCCCTCTATTGTTATTTTTGTGGCTTTATATTATTATTGTTAGGTCGGTTGGGTATTTGTGACTCCTTAGACTCCTATATTATAGAAAGGAGGTTTTGTCATTCTTGTTTCATCCAAGAATTGTTCATTTATGTAATGTAAATGAGGTTTCCCCCTCGAAGAGGCTGAATTCTAAGGTGTTGATCTATCTTTTCTATCTTTTCTTGAGCTGGTTTCATAACATTTGGTATCAGAGCTTTGGATTCTATGGTTTCGATGCTCCAAACAGGTCATCGTGGAATTTGCACTATAACCTTTTTTCTGCGACATTTCAGAAGAGCTAAAAAAAACCCATTTGAGAAAACATCGCGGTAAAGCTTGGGTTCAAATTTCAGAGCTTTTCGCGCTATATTTGCGGAGATATGATCTGAGGAAGTTGGTCTTTTTGCAGACTCCTGAATTACATTCCAAACATGTGAC
>APFE031707224.1:0-16618 GCA_000404065.3 Pinus taeda | reverse complement strand
CCCCCCCCTCTCTCTCTCCCCATCCCCATCTCCACCATCGCTTCCTCTCTCTTCCTCTCTTTGTCTCTCACCCCCATCCTCCTCCATCCTCTATCTCTCCCTCCCCCCCTTTGTCTCTCTCTCCCTCACATCCATTCCCCCTCCCTCTCTCTCCCACACCTTCTCCCTCACCTTCTCACTCTCTCTCCCTAGCCCACTATCTCCCCCCTTCCTCCCACTCTCTATATCTCGCTCCCTCTCCCCCTCCTCCTTCCCTTCCCCGACCCGTTGTCTCTCCCTCTCTACCTTCCTGCTCCCCCTCCCTCTCTCTCTCCCACACCTTCTCCACCACCTTCTCTCTCTCTCGTCCCTCTCGTCCCCCCCCCCCATGGCCCCCTCTCTCTCCCCCTGCCCTCTCTCTCTCTGCCCCGCTACCTTCTCACCTCCTGTCTCTTCCTTCCCTCCTCCCTCTCCCCTCCCCTTCTTCATCCCCCACTTCCTCTCTCTCTCTCTTCCTCCCTTCCCCTCCCTCTCCCCCTTCCTCTCCCCTACCCTATCCCTTTGTCTCTCCCCCTCTCTCCCACTCCCTCCTTCCCTCACTCTCTACTTTATCATTCCCTCTCACTATCTCTCTACCCCTATATATCTTTTCCTCCCCGTGTCTCTCTTCCTATACCTCCACTCTCTCTCTCTACCTTTCTCCCTCTCTCTTTACCTTTCTCCTTTTAAATTTTAGCAACCCCAAAATACTTATATTTTATATTCAAAACAATACAATGAAATATCTTCACAATGTTATTTCTCCTAAAAAACAAAATATCATTTAAATATGTAACAATAAATATTACTTAAAACTAAATGAAATCACACTACATTAAACAAACAAATTAATTAATTATAATAGAAAAGAAAAGATAAACTATAATAAAAATAATCAGCGAACGATTTTACTCTATTTATTTCATTTATTTGTTATAATATTTCTTGTCTTACAAAATACAACATAAATTCTTAAAAAAAATTGCTAACATAAATTCTTTAGCAACTAAAGTAAAGATAAATATAAGGTGTTCTAAGTATAAAGTATATGAGGAATACCTCCCATAATTATCTTCCAAAGTTGCATGTTAACAAGAGAGTCCCACGTCTCCACTCGAGCTCCTTCGCAATCTTTCAA
Source organism: Pinus taeda (assembly GCA_000404065.3). NCBI lineage: Eukaryota > Viridiplantae > Streptophyta > Pinopsida > Pinales > Pinaceae > Pinus > Pinus taeda. The sequence goes on along the minus strand of APFE031707224.1, from coordinate 15,462 downwards.
ACAACAAAAGAAACTCAATAAAGAAACGAATGTAACAAATGTAGAAGTCTTTAAATGTGATTTATAAGTGATGTACAACCCAACGGATAGAACCACCACAGTCGATGTTATCAGCACCCCACGATTAGAAAACGTTGAGCTACACGACGCAGGAAAGGGAAATTCGTTGGTTCGGTAAGTTGAACGCTTTTCTTCCTGTTGGCGAGACGAATGTACCCTTCTCCATTTCCATCATATTCTTTTTTCTTTTCTCTGGCGATGCTCCAGATTTCGGTCCTCCATCTTTGTGCAACTCCACGATAAAGAAACAGTGCATAACTCTTTTATCACTCACCCAGAAAACCAAAAGAACTCCAAAGAAACAGTGCATACCTTTTTTAACCGCTTCAAAAGATGTGAAGCGGTACATCAACCAAGCCAACATATCCTCTCATCTCCCAGGGAGAAGCAAATCTAAACTGTAAAAAACAAAAACCCAAACCAAAACAGTTAAAAAAAAAATACGATTATCTAAACAGTCAAAAACAAAAACCCAAAACCCACGTAATGGCTACAAGCAAAAAGACAAATGACGATGGACATTGCTAAAATGAAAAATGAAAAATGAAAAATCAACCCGGTGCAATGTTAAATCATTAAAATTGCAAGATGCTCTGCCCTCTAGCATTCTGCTCTGCTACACTCAGTTTGAATGCAAAAGGTATCACCCATATACAAAATTGAAGAACAGATGTATTTTCCTGAATAGGCATAATAGAGATAAGAACACATGTAGTTTCATGAATAGAAATAATTATTATAAATACATGCAATGAATAGAGGTAATTGTTATATATACCATTAATGAATAGAGGGTGTTCACAAAAATGGAATCTGATGACCTCCTTTTCTGAAATCCCATCACGTGTCCTCGATCACCACTTGAACCACCAAGTCCTCTCGCTGCTTCTTCAAATGATTGTTCCTCTCTATGTGCTTCACCCCAGCACATATGCAGAGTCGGTCAAGGCCCATTAACATTCGGTGGAAGCCACAAGGGTTAAATATTGGAGGGTCAAATTGCCCTAGCATGCACCTTCTAGTGGTCGAAGGGTTGGAGGGTCAATTCGCTTCGTTTTGCAGAGTATCGATTACTTATTGCAATTTATGATGGGGACCACCTGGTTAGGCTCTGCACCCATAGCTCCAGAACTCCCATCCCATGCTCGATCACCTAAACGAAATGAACCACCGTGCTCCCAGTCTCTGTGATCAGAAATTTCCATGGGATTATAAGCTCACCTTCTGGATCCCTTCAACATGCATTTGAGCGTTCAGAGGATGGGGAGGATTCTATATAGTGCCCTCACATTCAGTGGCACCCACGGTATGTATGGGTCTGCATTCTCAGTCTGCATGCTAAGTGGTTAAGCAGCAACTCCCACGCAGATGTGCACCATCAAGCCTTTCTACTAGCAAGCCTTTCTATTTTCTATAATACATCATAGCGGTTTTATCCACCTGCAATCGATAGCCTCGGATACCCTCCACAATCTTTTATTCCAATAAATGTGTGTTTTAAATACTTTCTCATTTGAGATTAACAATTTTAGATATTCATTTTCAAAAACAACTCAATATGGAACACTTTACTATTTAGCTTTTATATTAAATATATTAATTGTTTGCATAAATGATATAGATATTTTTTATGGTGTAATATTGAATAGACGACTATATATATAGTTATTTAATATAATAATCCCAAAATTTTGATTTTTTAATCTAAAGGAATTAAATTTCACATAAATTAAATAATTTACAAATTTAAGTTGCATATTATAAATTGATAATTCTCATTTTTATTTGATAATGTTATGATGGATCTAGGTTGTTTTAATTTCTCCCTTAAAATAGGCTATATTTCACATGAATACCATGGGTTTTCAATAACATAGGTCATTTTTGTTTCATTTTTACATTTCATTATATTAATATTTTTATTTAATTATTTATTTTTATATAATTTATTTAGTCAAAATGTTAAACATTACATTCCAACATCCTTACCATCCTCGGCTAGAGAGCGGTACAATTAAAATACACACATAAATTACACCTAAAGTTTTACATAGTTTGATAAAAGATAATTATTCCATTACTTATTTCTATCATATTATTTATTTATTTTTAATCATATAATTGGCTCAGTCAAAATTTTGAACATTACATTACAACATCCCTACCATACTGGCCTAAAGTTTTACATAGTTTGATAAAAGAGGGTGATTGCATTAACTATTTATATCACATTATTTATTTATTTTTAATCAAATATCATCTATTATTTATGAAAGTATTGCTATTTGTTAGAGTGAATGTATGGTTAATCAAAATGTAGATATTGCTATGCAATAATCAAAAGCTTTATCTAATATAGTTTTGCATGCTTACTTCAACTAATACATTCTCAATGCTTTAAATGAAAACATATTACCCATTATCTCAACATTTCATTAGCTTCATAACTTTGATTCCAACCATAACATCGCTAATTTATCTTACAGTCATTTTACAGTGATAACAATGATTATGTAAAAAAAAACAAGTAAAGGTGAAGATACTCCCAAGAGGCATACCAAAGGGAATTCTTGACATGTAGAGCAACCATGTATTTAGACTGAAGGGAAATTCATTGATATTCGATATTTTTTGACATATGTAATTGAATAATAATAGGAGAATTGAAGAGGACTTTTTGCAACATTCCATGGTTTATACTTGTGCCCAAGGCTACCATAAAGTATTCAAGTACCTATTCGAAGGTAAGATATTTTCCTACAATTGGTGCAAACACAAGAAGAGTTCATGTACAAATTGTTGATCAGATGCAATTCTATCATCCCCATGAAGTTTCATACTCCGAGTTTTTTTTAGGGTGCCATAGCATTAATACTTCAACTCAATACTTATTCGATTAGGAAAAAGAAGCGGGATAATGGGCCCCCTTGTATGACTCCACAAGGTGGAATGGATGCTGAGGAGGGTGACCCATTTATGAGGATCAAGAAGAAGCCATTGGAAATAAAAGAGATAATCCAATTTATACATTTGTCTGAAAACCCAAAGGTGAAAATGATGTGATATATTTATTGCTAAGTAAGTCTACCAAAATCATTGGGCATCGCAAGTATGATGACCATACCCAAATTTTGAAATATTTAGAGATTAAATCAATTCATGGGCCAAAATGATGTTATCAATGATTTTTGAGCCTTCACCATAACTAGATTTCTCCTAGAATATGAGCTTTAGGATTCTCTATCATGTCTTCCTTAGAAATGAGTGTCAAGTAGGTGGCATTAAGGTTATGAGTACTAAGCAGGTTATGCAAAAATCTGTCTAGTCTAGGGGTTTTCCATTCGACATTTCAATGACTACTCATTCTACATAGTCAACTATGATGTTGAAGAGCAAGGCTTCATTGTGCTTCTAGGTAATCAAAGTTGGAATGTTCTATGCAGTTCTTTCAATAAACTCCTCTAAAAACTTCTTAGGTTAAGTGAGCAAATATTGTTAGTAATTTCTCAATTCCTTTTCAATGTTAACATCTCACTATAGCTTCCATCCCTAACTATCTTTTAGGGTTGAAAATAAGTTATCATGTTGATGCTAAACCATGGATAACTTGAAGAATTATGTGTTCTTCTTTCTTTTGTCTACCCACAAAAATTTTAATTATTGCTGCCATAAGACTCCCTCTTATTTGTTGCACTCCCCTAACTATATTTGATGTTGGATTTTGTGGCTAATAAGTTTCATTGTTCTACCTTTGAGGATGATATTATACTAAACATGCTCCATTTTTCTCAATTAAATCCTTCTAAGAATTCAAAAATATATAAGGAAATTCATCTAGTCTAGAGCTTACGTGATGAAGGACCCCTCTTCTATTGTCCTAGGTGTGAGTTTCGTTGGATGTTTCCATTTCAACTGTAATTAGGCTTCAATTACTAACTTTGAAAAACCACAAATCTACATCTGGTCATCTCATACGCATGATTTGAATAGAAAGTGGAATCCACCCATGCTATCCATCCATGGTATCCACCCGTGTTATTGTAACTCAAGGAGCCAATGAGAATACTATAAATAAAAAACCTCGGTAAAATGACATATGGTTCCTTCACATTGTAGGGTAAATGCTTTATGCATATAATAGAGAGTTGTATTTTTTCATATATTATTAGGGATTGAGTGTGTGTATTTTGTGTTCAAGTTTTTTCTAAGAATAGTTGCATCACATATTTATATTCTTTCTCTCCTACTCTCTCTCTCATTATTTATTATTCCTAGATCATAGCCCATATGATCTGGATAAGTGGTATGAGAGCCAAATTGATTTAACAAATGTATGTCTAGCCCATTGCTTTGAGATTCTAGTTATTATTTAGATGGAAGATTAAATTTTATCCTTGGTGAGGGTTATGCCTTTTATTTCCTCAAATAATTCACCATATGTATTTCATGAAATCACTGCAAGGTCCAAAGGGATCGTGACCAGTGAATCCCTCGAGAAATCATCGGTAAGCGGAAAAGGATCAAACCCTATGGTTGTGGTAGCCACTAAAAGGGTTGTAGGAAGCTCCAAGATGGAGTAACATAATGATTCCATGCCTCAAACCAAATATGTGGTGGAGGAATTATAGAATGGAAATGATGTTAGTGTTTATGTGCCCTTCTATAATGGAAAGAACGGGTTGCATAAATTTTTTTGTGAGAACAAAGCACTAGTCCAAGTTCGAGTCTGGTGGAGGCATGGCCTCATGGCCAAGCTACAAGCCTGTATCTTTCTCAATGATGGTTTTCCCAAGAAGCAATGGTACATGCTCAAAGACCTCAATAATCCTCATTATGTTGTTTCCTTTATTGATTCCACCCTAGAATACTACCCCACCTTCAGGGAATCAAGAGATTATAGCCATGCATAAATTAAGGATGAGTATGTGGCATATGCTTGGGAGGATAATATGCACAAATAATATGGGAGTGTCTTGTATTTTCTCATCAGTCCCCACACCCCAGATTGTAAGGTTGAACATTATAATGATGTGGACAACACCATGGATAAAGCCTACACTTGGCTCACTACCTCTCAAGCCTCTAGAGTGTTCATGGTTCTCCTCAACATTCAAAATGAACCTTTGCTTACCAAGATACTTGGCAAAAGGGCAACAACTATGCTAAGCATAGATTCCCTCTAAAATCCAAGGCTTTATAGCTTTTAAGGTTACAACGACATAAATATGAGTGATGACATAGTAGCCATGAATGTCATAGGAAATGGTGTGAATGAATTCATCATATTTCATCTCATACCATCCATGATTTTAGCCACCACTCACATGTTTCAAGAAGTTCAAAATTTTTCATAGAAATGCATGTTCACAAAAGAAAAAATGATGGCCATAATACATGGTGAGTTTGTGCTCCATAATAGGGGTGAAAAAAGGCATGGATGTCATGTGGTAGGATTCCAAAACATGAACCAAGCCTTTGGTTCATGTATATATTCTCCCAATGATGCATTTCCCACTACCTATGCATGAGATCCTAGAGTGAATTGCTTCTTCTTTCTTCAGACTATAGCCTGTACATGTTGAATATTTCATATCAACTTTCAAGTCACATCCAAAATGAGTGGAAGGTTTCGGATCTTCGCACAAAACACTAAGATTTCGATTGGAATGTTTTGGATGTTTCCAAATCCCTCACCTATGTAATATTTCATAGGTTTTCCATTACCAAATCCTTTTCCAATGGAATACTTATGATATTATTAGCCCTTCTCAATGGAAGATATTTCTTCATAGCCCATTCCAATGGAAGATTATCATTCTGGATCCCCTCCAAAAAAACAATTTTGTCACTGGCACTAGTTGGGTGAAACGTTTTGACGTCATATACAACAAGATGAAGACATTTGACACTATAAATTTCTAGGGGAAACTTCCATAATAGATCCATGTCAATGGATATTTGTCCATCTAGGGCTTGTCCATACACTATTTGTATCAGAGTTGGCCCACAACTATCATGGGGTATCAATATCTCTAGACCTTCATTTATCACAATTGTGTGTCACCTACAAACCCATGTTTATGGATCAAATACAAAACACTCTTGCCATTGATGTTGATTTTCTATTCCAAACACTATTAATATCAAAGTTGTCCCATAAGCATTATAGGATACTATATCCTTTGACCTTTTCTCACCATGATTATGGGTCAACACACAAAACCCTTCTATTTATTGGCTCATATTAAACAAAAGCTTCTCACAAGGGAACTTGACACAATGGGAACCATTTCTTGCTAAGGGAAAAATATTGATCCTAATGGAAAGTAGTATCCACACATGGTATTTACCCATGGTATTGTAACTCAAGAAGGCACCTAGAATACCATAATAATGGGTGTCACCTTGTAAAAGGACAAATGTGTCCTTCAAAATGTAGGATAAATGATTTCTCCATTTAATAAAGAATAATTATATTTTCATATATTGTTATGTATTCACTGTGTGTATTTTCTATTTAAAGTTTTAATAAGAATTGTTTCAGAGAATATTTGTATTCTCTCTCTCCTACTCTCTGTAAGCATTTATGGTTTCTAAATCTTAGACGCCGAGATCCGTATCAACCTCCCCTATTTTCATCCAAGGATTCAACCATAAATATTATTCCACAAATGGGTAACCATGTCCTATAATATAAGGGATGGGTTGAATATTGTGAAAAAATAAAAACATATACTCCTAGTTAGATTGGGTCCATAAACAATGGAAATGAAGCCCATTTATGTCAAACATATTAATTGATACTTTACTATGACAATTCTTTGAGTGGGAAAGGTATTTGAAAGCATAATCTCATGGTGGATGTATAATAAAGTAACTCCCCTTGATGCCTCATGTACATCTAATTTCATTGAGCTATAGTTTGTTGAAAAAGTAGTATCAATTTTAGATAACATATCAAATGATCACTTTGTTTCCTATAGAATAGCCATAGTAGGCTTTTCTTTCAGAATTTTATTTTTAATAAATATTTGTTTTTTCATTCATTCATCTGATAATTTATGGTAGTATATTCTTTGGGCATTTGAGCGGGTGGGGTGGAAGATGTTCATCATCAATGCCATTATTCTTAAGTTGACTGGAATTTCTCTCAACTCTTGTAGAAGTTTCTTAGTTCTTCTTTATACACCCTTTTATTCTATTTTCCTATTTTTATCATTATTTTAGTGTTTTAGTTTCAACTGCTAAAGAGAGACTAGTGATGCTTATATTGTATTTTTTATTCCTAAGATTATCCTTTTTTTATCAAGGCTTTTGTCAAAATTTGAATTTATTGATTCAATATTGAGTCAGTCTATTTTCCATCCCATTCTAATACTAAATATGTCAATTCAAGCTTGCTAAGATCCATATCTTCACATTCCTCTAAGTTTCTTAGGTCTCTAACGTCTTAATCCATTTATGTGTCTTTGTTGTCTCCACTATTATTGTTTCTTCACTTCATTCATTATATCATTCTTTCCCTTGTTTCTTATAACTGGTGGGATTACTCCTTAGGATTATTGGTAACCTTGTTTAATGTTTCTAGCATGTTCTTGGATAACATTTCATTTCAATTACATGATATTTTCCAATGAAATCAACATCCAAGGAGGGTTTTTTACTGGATTTTTTTCTTTCTTACCACATTTTCAAAACTCCTAGGTTCTTTCTCCATTGATGATTTAGGGACAGTTAAAATTGATAAATTAAAAATTAAAAATAATATTAACCTAGTATGGAGGATGAGTGTGAACATTTAAATGTTTGTCTGATTAATAATAAAATGTTAAAGTAATAAAAATAATAAAATTCAATTTGTTATATTTTGATTTTGTTATTAACTTTTGAATAGGCTTTGTTACAATACCATGGGTCAATACCACGGATTATTAATACCACATTCCGAAAGACCATATCCTATTTCACAACCAAAATATTTTATAACAATAGAAGATTCTTAACTATGAATATTCATCCCCACTTTGCCTAGGATATTATTAACTTATAAAAAATAGGATTTGTTACAATACCATGGCTTATCAATACAACATGCCCAAAACACATAAATTATTTCACAGTCAAAATATTTTATATCAGTATGAAAATATTTTTAATCATAGATATTCACATCCATTTTACAATGGATATTATTAACTTGCAAAGATGCTCTATTACAATATCATGGCTTATCAATACCGCATGCCCAAAAAACATAACTTATTTGAAAATCAAAATATTTAATAACAATATGAAAATATTCTTAACCATGGATATTCATACCCACTTTACCATGGATATTATTAACTTGTTAATAGGCTTTGTTACAATACCATGGCTTACCAATAACACATGCCCAAAAATCATAACTTATTTCACAATCAAAAATTTTTATAGCAATATGAAAAGATTCTTAATCATAGATATTGACCACCACTTTTGTCATTGATACTTATGAATGCGCTTTGTTATAATACCATAGAGAGGGAGAAAAGAACAAATACATAGAGAGATAGAGGTGGAGAGAGAGAGAGAGAGAGAGAGAGAGAGAGAGAGAGAGAATGACAATGGAGAGGTGGTGAGAGAGAGTGTGAGTGACAAGGGAGATATGGAGAGAGAGTGAGGGAGAGGAGAGAGGGGAAGACAAAGAAGATGAAAAGAGAGAGATAGGGAGATAACGGGAAGAGAGAGAGGGAGGAACAAAGATGGAGGGCAAAGAGAGATGGATAGAGGGAGGGAGATAGTGACAAAGTTGGAGGCAAGAGAGAGAGAGAGAGAGAGAGAGAGATGGAGGGGAGAGAGGGAGGGAGATAATGATAAAGTGGAAGGGAAGAGAGAGAGATATGTGGGAGAGAAAGAAGGAGGTGGGAGAGAAAGGGAAAGAGAGGAAGGAAGCGAGAGAGGACTCAAGAGAGAGAAGCAGAGAGAGTTGGAGTTAGAGGGGGAGAGAGAGGGAGGGAAGAAGAAATATGTAGAGGGAGAAAGGTGGAAGAAGAGAGAGAGTGATAAGGGAGCAATGGAGAAAGAATGAGAGAGGAGAGCAGGAGGGAAGAGAGAGAGAAAATGGCAAGAGAGAGAAAGGGGGAGATAGATAGATATAGTGAGAGGATGTGTATGTTTGGGGGGTGAGATAGAAAGAGGGAATAAAAAAGAGACACATAGATACAAATATAGATATTATATAGTATTATATAATGAGTCTAGATCCATCTTAACCCTGGATCTATCAAGCATTCATAGGGATCAAATACTCGAGGTGAAATCCTTTCTTAAAATTTTGCACTCAAAAAATAGGTTTGCACCTCGAGAGATTAGATCCCTCTCAGTTTTATGCACGCAGAAAATAGATTTTCACCTTGAGAGATTAGATCCCTCTTAACTCTTTATAGATCTGAGGTAAACATGAATGTAAGCTTGTTTGGGAAGTATCAGTGAATTTGGAAAAGAACAATTGTAAATTATTTTACACTAACACTTTTGGATTATATAATCCATTAGAAGCCAGTATAGGTGTACATTAAGATTCACTCATCCAGGTATTCGTTAATACTTTGGTGATTAGGTTAAGATGAATCTAAGATTTAGGAAGTATCGATGAAATTAGAAAACAACAACTGTAAATTATTTTACGCTAAACCTTTTAGATTATATAAACCATCAGAAATTAGTATAGGTGTACATTAATATTGACTCATCCATGTATTGATTAGTATTTTTGTGATGGCCTATAGCAATAACAAACAAATCCCTCAGGTTGCAATGGAGGTAATTATAATTAGTTGTTCTTGTTATTATTTCCACCGCCAATATCAATGATGTGATTCCCATGTTGAATCCATCAATGGCTGAAATATTTTTTCTGTTATTGATTGATTGATTAATTAGGAGATGGTTTTGATGAAATTTGTCTAGACATCATTCTATCACATGAACCAAATCCATTTCACTTATAAAACCATGTCCCTAATTCACAAAAGAATGCAGCTGGAGACAAATATGGGTAATGCCATGCTTCGATTCATTGTTCTTGTTCTTGCACTTTTATCTCATTCTCTCATTGCTATAATAGTGTCTATGTCAGATTATACTTATCCTTCTGGAAGTGCTTAGGTTGGATTCTCTGCAGTGGCATTTCATTTTGACAGAGCAGTTATTGTGGGTATTCTTTGTGGATTCTTGGAGTCTTTGTGTGATTTTGCAATAGAAACTCGGGGCATTCTCATCCTCAAAGTTCACATCATCTGATTTGGATTTACCCCTCTTGTGGAGTCATAAATGGTGTGTTTCTTACACATTTTCACAACTGTCATCAGCCCAGGGCTTACAACAGTGGATTACTTTGTTCCATTAGTTTTATGAAGCATTAGTTTTTATTGATACTATAGTGTCCCTCGTTTGATTTCATATAATAAGCTAACATTAGTGTATGTATAAATAAATTTTATGTGCATCTTTCGAATGTATGAATAATTGAGATAATGTGGATGTTTAAGAATAGCAAAAATATTTATTACAAATCATGGTGTTAAGATTTTTGTGGTGAGTTCACCAGAAATATGAATGGGAGACTCGTACGTTTGTTTGTTCGTCTAATTGGTCATAGGTTGTGGAGAAAATGGCTTCTACTTTTGTGGAATTTTGCTTACATGATGTAGTTGCACTATAAATCTATCCTTTTCTAGTGCTATTGATTTGAGATAGTAAACTAAAAGGTCCCAGAAAATGCTTTGACTACTCTCATAAAGAGAATAATTGATGGAAAAAATCTATAAACCATTCATTTTCTAATACAAAATTTGAAAGGAAAAAAGTATTTTGACTATTTTGTTAAATGGAAAATCTTTAAGACATGTTATAAATGTCAGTATTCAATAGAAAAACTTTGAAAAATTAATAGACTTTCTCATTAATGTCTGTCCTAACACGGTGAGCTTTAGAATAAATATTTGTTTGGGAATGGGATGTATAGGAGCTTTTGTTTCGGTATAAATGATAAATGGTTTATATTAAACTTGCTCAAAAGCATCAAATGTCTATTTTTTAATTTTAAATTTGGTTAAAAATATTATATTTATATTTATATTTATAACAAATTAATAACATTTAAGAGTATAAATAAAATTTTATTAATATTTTTTTTTGTAGGGAAAATTCAAAGGTTAACTATGCAATTAACTTAATGCAACCATTAAGCCATATCTCAACAAACTGAATTGATCATGTATTCATTGACTAATCTAAGCATAACAACTCAAAAATAAACTTTATGCAACATCAAATCGAATGACTATTAATCCACATGAAATGTAAAGGACTAATCTAAAAAATTAGTTTCAGCTTGGTAGAAGGAAACCTAATTGAAAATATAACTTCTTATTTGACACAGTTTTCATCGACCAGTTATTTCACACACAGTTCTATACTTAGAAGCACATTTCTATTAATTCTATATAGCATCATTTCGTGACGATAACATTGTTATAGTTCTTCTAAATCCGTACATTTCTACTAATTCTACGTAGCATCGTTTCATGACGATAACATTATTTTAGTTCTTCTAAATCCTCGTTTACCAAGTGATTCAGTTGTCAATAGTTGTTTAAGATAATTTTTTTATGTATGAATTTTATTTTCATTCAATTCACTCATTTTTTTTGGTGTCATGTGTTCTATTTAATATCTCCTTAAGCATACGTTTGGTCAATAGTAAAGTAATAAATATTTTAAGATATCTCTTCTCTTCACACATTGCATTAGAAAATTCATACTTCATTTCTATCCTTTTCATAATGACCAAGTTTTGAAGTTTCCTATTCTTCATGCTTTGAAGTTGTGATCTCTTTGGCGTTGTGTATTGTCTCTTTCATCATATTTCTCTCTCTTTCAACATTTGTCAAAGAAGCATAAATTAATGTTATATGCTATGCCGTTACGCCATTTCCTTTGCAACATTTAGTGCAATTTCAATTATTAATGGAACAATAGAAAGAAGATGACCACAAAGGGTCTGTGCCAATATCACATTAAGTACTTATTTCTGAATATCAAAGGTTCCACCTTAAATTCAACGCAAAACATTCCAAATTTAAGAAAACCCAACTGCTTTGGACCGACATGGATAGATGACGTGGATGTGGAGAGAATTCCTTGAAAAGCATCTCAAGATTTTTCATTAAGAAAACCAACTGCTTTGTACTGATGTGAAAGAATTTCATGAAAGGCATCTCAATCTTTCTTTTTGTCATAGATGTTGTGGTTAACTGTGATATGCTCCTCTAAAGGTCAATCAATCTTTTTCTGAGATACTGAGGGAGGGAATCTTTATGTTTTTTTAGGAAATAGATGAGGTTGTGCTGCAGTGTATATATATGGGTGCCTCAAAGCGATCTTCATCATCACGTGTTCCTGTAGCGAATTCTGTTGTAGTTGCATTAGAAGTGCTTTATCTTCTGTATGTCAATGTTTGTGTAGCAGTTATTCTATGTTGGGTTCCTCTGTTTCTTTCCATATTGTCTCTATTTTGTGTGTCTATATTACTCAAATTTGAATTTTATTTCCTCAATATGGATCAAGAAGAGCGGAGTTGTTTTATCATTTGAAATTGTAATTATCTAGAAGAGCCGAGTTGTTTTATCATTTGCAATTCTAAGGAGTTGCAGTAAGACTGCTTCATCTTTTGTAGTGAATTTCATTGTATTTGTAGTGGAAGTGCTTCCCATTGTTGTCGATGTTTATGCGACTGTGACTCTCTCCTTCGCGTGTTTTTATTCTTTTAATCTAATCAATGAGAAGGGATGTTTTAAAATCTGTCTTTCGTGGACATGTTCAATGTCGTCAATGGAGGTATTTATAATTGAGAGGAGGAACCAGAGAGCTGTAACAGTGATATTTTTTACAGCCATGAGAGGTTTGTCTCTTGTACTTATTTTATATTCATATTCATATTCCTATTCATATTGATGATTTATTTTTCAGTTTTAGTTCCAGTAGAATTTTCAATGTTCTTGACCTTTCTCATCAAAGTCCATGACCCATCCAATCAATATCTCATTCCTATATGTTTTGATGTGATTTCCCCTACTTGTTTTTAATCGATATAAATAAAACTAAATAGATAAACTAAATCATTATTTGTGACAACATCAAATCCAAAAATAATGTTATGCCTCAGGAAACTAAAGAAGAAAGTTGTCTTTCTTTCCTTCTGGAGCTAAATTTGCACTTATATTTCAGTGATTTCATGAGTCTTCTAGAGTTCATATCTAAATTTTTATTTACTTTATTTCTACTAGGTATCCTCCTATTTTATTTATACTACCTATTAATTTCTCTAGGAATTAGAAAATGATCATAGTCTTTCATGTTTATAACATTATTTTCTTGGTGCACACCTATTTTTCCATCATCTTGTTTGATATCTTTAGAAGTTTAAAATATTTAACTTGTCGTATAGGTAACTCAGCAAGCTTGAAAATTTCAGTGAATAGTTTTAATTCTCAGCCCTTCAATTTTAAATATTTTTCATCATCATTTTCTTTGTTATAGCCAGAAAAGTACCTTTATATAATTGTACGAAAACTGCAAATTTTATCTATCTCGGAAGTGGAATATGATCCTTTGGGGAGGTAGCCCTATCTGAGGATATCCTCGTTGTTCTCATACCAAATGCTTCTCTTCTTTAACTCGTCTTCAAGTGCTGCTACTTCCTGAATGCTTGTGATACTGGTTATCTAATTGCTCGGTCGCCACTTCCTGAATCCATTTACCGCTTCCTGTTCCCAGAATTTATGGACAGTCGCATGTTGTTGCTCCTGTCTATTCGGAATGATCATTGAAGGAAGAACACTTGAGAGTTTGGGTAGTTGGTTCCAAGCGTCATTCCAAAATCTAGCACCGTGACCATTCCGTGTTTCCCAAAAGCTGTGTTTCTGGATGAGTTGATGATGTTGTTTGGTGGCATTCCAAATAAGTGACCCACTGATTGTGGGCTTGAATATTATGAGCTCTTCTTGGGGTATGTTGTTGGTGTATTTGGCGGTCCATATTTTGGCCCATAACTTGTCTGGATTAGTTATCCATTGCCACCATATTTTGGCATTCATGATGGTGTTGCTGTACTCTGGATCTCTAAGTCCAATGCCGCCTTTGATTTTGGGCCTGCATACCGTGTCAAATTTCACTAGTGCCCATTTACGATTAGTCGCAGAGCTTCCCCACAAAAAGTCACGCTACAGGTTTCTCAATCTTTTTAATACCCATTTTGGTGCCGCAAGGATAGAAAAAAGATAGAGAGGCATGGCTTGGAGGATGGACTTAATAAGCACAACCCGACTAGCTAGATTGAGGGAGCGGTGAGTCCATAGATTGAGTTTTGAATCAAGCTTCTCAAGGAGAGTTCGCCAGGCAGGCTGCTTTATGGCCGAGGCAGTGAGGGGAGCTCCAAGGTAAGTGGATGGGAGAGAGGCGGTTTGGAAGCCAAGGATACGGGAGACGACGGATTTAACTGACGGAGGGGTGTGGAAGAAGAAGGTTTGTGATTTGGAGTTATTGACCTGAGTGCCAGAGGCTTCAGAGAAGTCGTTGAGTAGGGATTTCAAGCAAGAGGCTTCCTGAGCCGAGGGGTAACCATAGAGCATGGTGTCATCAACAAATTGCTGATGAGAGGAGGTCGGGGAATTGTGGATAGAGATTCCTCTGAGCTGATTAGACTGGAGGGCCTGCTTGATGTGTCTGCCAAGACCCTCAGCCATTATCACAAATAGGAAGGGGGAGAGGGGGTCCCCTTGTCTTATGCCTCTGGAGGGTTTGAAAGGGCGGGAGGGAAAACCATTGACAAGGAGGGAGAAATGGGAGGAGGTGATAAGGCTCATGATCCAACGAACCCAGGTGGAACAAAAGCCAAAAGCTTTCAACATATGATGAATGTAAGACCAGCTAAGCTTGTCGAAAGCTTTGGAGAGATCGAGTTTGAGTAACATACCAGCTTGCTTGGATTGTTTGAGCGAATGGATGATTTCGTGTGTGAGGATAATGCCATCCATTATCTGTCTGCCTTCGGCATAACCCGATTGCTCTGGAGAGATGAGCATGGGTAGAAGAGGTTTTAATCTGTTAGCAATGACTTTGGAAATGACTTTATAAAGGACGTTACAGAGAGCAATGGGTCTGAATTTATCAGGAGTTATGGAGTTCTCCTCTTTAGGGATGAGAGTGATGAAAGTGGAGTTAAGGGAGGGGAGAAGCCAGCGTAGAGCTCTGGATTCCTCAACTACTTGACAAACCTCCACCTTAATCAAATCCCAGAAAACATGAAAAAACGTGGTAGTGAAACCATCTGGTCCAGGGGCCTTACCTTCTTTGAGC
>APFE031707223.1:5836-16316 GCA_000404065.3 Pinus taeda | reverse complement strand
GGAGTCTAAGGGGTCATAACATAATCAAAGCCGACATAACAATAATAATGTAAGGGCACAATAATAAAAATAGTGGCCTTCTATGGGGCACAATAGTAACAATATGGGCACTGCATGGGTACATCAATATAATAAGTGGGTTGTACTAATAACAATGAGGGGTTACACTAGTAGTATAGGGGTCTAACAGTGGCAGCAGCCTATCCTCTGACTGAAGAAGGGGAGCTTATTACTGGCTCCATTCTCGACGAGTCAAACTGGACTCCAGTGGAATTCATGTGTAGGAAAGCCGGCCCTAATAGTGTACGTATATACAGTGTGAGTAGTATGGTTGAATTTACATCTCAAATATGGTGTAACTTACATGTTGTGCTTATCATACGTGTAGTTCTATTGCATATCCAAGACTTTGGCAGAGAAAGTAGCCATTGAGTATGGGTTAAACAGTGGCTAAATGGAGGTTGTGACAATTGGACCCGGTTACGTTGGTGGCCCAGCCATTATCTGAACATTTCCGTACTCATGTGGGTTATTATTAGACCCCATTACAGGTAAGTAATCTTTTTGTTATATGTTCGTTAAAATGTTCAGGTCTTTGCTATGGGACTTCTTTCTAAAGGTGAAACAAGCAGACCAGCAATAGGGAGCAGGCCAATGATAGCTCACTTTTATTTGAGTTGAGGAGAGGGTTTGGAAAAAAAATATGTAAATTACTTTGGTTTAAAACACTAAGGGCAGCATGACAATTTCGGTTGAAAATGTTACAGGCAATTATGAAGGATTGGAGTTGAATAAGTCGTTTCTGGGATCATTACCCCTGGTTCATATCGAGGATTTATGTGAGGCTCATATATTTTTGATGGAGCAACAAAAAGTACAAGGTCGACATATTTGTTGTGTTTCCTCTCTCGTCGTTTCTCAGTTAACAACTTTCATCCATAAACTCCATCCACATTTCACTCCACAATTCAAGTAAGTAGCTTGTCCCATCATGTAAGTTCTTTTTGTTATATTTTTGTGGAATTATATTGATATAGAAGGTGAGGAAACTTGGTTTTATGACAGAAGCGACGGTGAAGATGATAATGTTGTTCATACCCTATCCCAATGTATTTTAACTGGTGACATGTTATGAAGAAGCACACTCAAATGATAATGATGGTAACAGCAAGTGTTTGGAATTCTTCAACTTCGTTTCAAAGAAATTCGAGAACCGTTGTATGAACCTAACAATTTGATTTCATCAAGGCTATTTTATATTTCGTTTGTGGAAAAGGTGAAATTAAAATGAAGATTAACCATGAATATTTTGTTATTGTAGTGCCGTGTCACTATCCGATTAATCTATTTGATCCTGTGTGGGTCATTGATTCTATTGAAAGGCTAGGGATCGATCTCCATTTCAAAAGGGAGATCAAAGATGCATTGGTTTACAGGTATTCAAAACAATTCACTTCTTGATACCTCATTAGGGCCTCATTTTAATAATATTTAAACTGGACGAGCGACATTTGAATGATAGAGGCATTGAATGGGTGAGATAGAATCTTGATGTTGATATTGATTTTACGGCCATGGGACTTTGAATGTTGAGATTGCATGGAAACAATGTATCCTCAGATAAATGAAAATTTTGATGTAGAGAGCTACACTTAGTTGGGAATTGTGCCAACAAACAAGTCTTTGATTCCATTCAAGCTATTGAATTGTCTAACCAACATTCCTCAACAGATGTTTTAAAAACTTTCTATTGTATTAATGCTTGTATTTAAAAAGACAAAGTAAAACCTCCCTTTATGTAATCTTGTGCATAGTAACCAAAGTTCTTTTCTAAGAGGAAAAGCCTCTAAATTCCATATTTTTATAGTTGTAATTTGAATTTAATATCATTGAAATGATGTATAACAGTAATTTAAATTCAATATCATTGAAATGATGTCTGTGTCATGTTAATGGTAAAAAATGATTCACACTGGTGTGTTATTCAATGATTTACACTGATCATTTTTTCAAGCTAGTAATCTTAACAAAGCCCGATTGCGCTAGACATGCCCCTCCATCCCTGTATCTTATTTGACGTATTGTGTTACAGGTAGGAAATATATTAAACCAGTTTTTATTTTGTAAATTTCTTTGACTAGCGGTTGAGAGGCACTAAACACTTTAAAACAAGTTTTTTTATTTCATGAATTATTTTAATTTATTAAAATATTCTTATATCATGTTTAATGTCTTCTAAATAAATGGTTATGCTATCCTACATCCATATTTAACTATCTGCAACGTTATGGCTCCTGCTTGATGTTTCTCATTTTTTCATTTTTTCTACCTGAGACGAAATCTAGAGATATGCATATGTCATTGCTTTGTTTTAACAATATCTAACACCCTAAATCTAACACCTAACACTCATATATTTTCGGCAGGTATGCCGTGTGCAACGCGAAACTTGTTTAATGATGTGATGGTTTGGAGTGAGATTTGATGAATATTCAAAATTATATGACGTGGGTGATTATGAGACAAACTACTATCATTTATTAAAATAAGGTTTTGAAGTTATGCCTCTTGAGATTAGGTTAAGTTTGAAATATGTCAATGCATTCTATGCCTTATAATTTCCTAAATAAAAATTATTTAAATGTTATTCGATGTTTCCTTTGATCAATTTGGATTGGTTCATCGTGCTTTGAAAACAAAATTGCTTAATGTTGTTAGATACCTTAATGCAAGAGCTTTTGATCTTGCTACATGGAATTCATATGTGATTTATTGGTGATCATTATATCCAATGAAGTTTATGAGAGTAAATTTGTAAAGTCACTTCATCATTTTTTTAAGGTTTTTCAGTGGCTATCGAAAGTGTTCATATATAAAGTCTATAATCTAATAAGAAATGTTTGTGGGTTAAAATTTCTCTGAATTTAAATGAAAAAAACCATGAATCCTTGGATTAACATTATTTATATGTTGTATTACCATTTTTTTTCTTTTTAGCTTCTAAAAATAAACTTTTGCATATTGGACATATAAAAAAATATGATCTTTTTCAAAAAAAAATCAAAAATATAATGGGAATTATATCTGCGAAAGAAGGGTTTTCATTTAGAATTCCTGTATAGTTATGCCAACATCCTAGTTTTCATAGATATACCTTATTATTATTATTATTATATATAGAAAAGAAAATTAAGTTGAGTTAGGAGGGAAAGAAGAATTATCCCATTCTACCAACTCCATCTCTAAATGTTGAAGCAGATTTTGAATAAATTGTTCTCTTGTTAGGGGCTTATGATATAATTTTAATTTATGCCCATTAACAAGAAAAAAGACACCCTATTTATTAATAGTTTTGATTTGAATTGATCCATTATCATAGACTCTCTTTATTTCATATGGACCTAACCAATGTGATTGGAGCTTTCCTTTAAAATATTTAAATCTAAAATCAAGTAGGAGGCCCCAATCACTTATTTGAATTTATGTAACTTGATAAAAAAATTATGCCATTTTGTCCTCTATTATTGGATGGCATTGGTTCTTTGGATTGCATCTTGTGGAATTTCATCCAACTCATTAAGTTGAGCTAACATTTTCTTTTGTGCCTCTGAAATATCTAGTCCGAATATTGCTACTGTTTTGATGGTATTTATTTGAATCTCTATTGAAAGCAAAACTTGTTTTCCATACACAAGTTCATATGGTGTATGACTAGTAATATTCCTCCATATAGTCTAATATGCCCATAGTGCATTCAAAAGCCTCAATATGCAATATTTTTGATGTAGCTAAATTTCTAGGTCAAAATGGCTTCAATGACCTTGTTTTTTTATTCCACTTGTCTGTCAACTTACAAATGATATGGAAAGGACTTTCAGTAATTGATGTTAGACTACTCCATAATTTTCTACACAAACTTAGATGTAAATTGTGCACCCTGATCTATAAGAATCACTCTTGGAACATCAAATCGAGTAAATATATTCACACAAAAAAAAAAAATCAATGGCATAAATTAAAGGTTTAGCTTCTACCCATTTTGTTACATAATTAGTTCAAACCAGAATATAAATTTTATGTCTAAATACTAGAGCAATTGGTCCTACAAAGAATAGAGCCCATTTTTTAAATGGTTTTATAAGTACCTATGCTTGTAAGGGAATTCCCTTTGCTTGAACTAGTTTTCCCATTCTCTGATAGCTATCACCTCTTTTAACATATTCATTGATATCTTTGAAAAGGGTAAGCCAATAATATCCTGAAAGAAGGACTTTATTTGCAATTCTCCAGTCAGGAAAATTTCCTCCACATGGTTCATCATGGCATGTTTTTAATATATCAATTACCTCATATTATCTTACACATCTTCTAATGATTAGATCAAATTATCTTTAAAAGTGTTATCCATCTATCCAGGAGTATGGAGCAATTTGTATGACCATATTTTTCTTTTCTCTTGATGTTAATTATTGACAAAACTTCCTGGTAGCCAAATAATGAACCATATCTACATACCAAAGCTCTTTAGTACTAATTGCAAATAAATGTTCATCAAGAAAGCTATCATCTACAAGAAATAATGTATTCTCATTTTGGATTCTAGAAAGGAAATCAATTGCTATATTTTCCTTTTCGAGTTTATCCAATATAGTAATATTAAATTCATGTAACAACAAGAAGAATCTAGTAATTATGTCATTAGTTATAGGTTTTTTCATTAAGTATATAATAGTTGAATGATTAGTATGGATAAAAATTTCATACCCAGATATGTAGTGTCTGAATTTATTCATGGCATGCACTACTAAAAGAAACTCCTTTTTGGTAATTGTATAATTTAACTCTGCAAGTGTAAAATTTTTACTTACGTAATAGATAGTCTAAGTATTTTGTTGTTCTTCCTATCCTAAGAGAGCTCCTAAAGTTGTATTTGAAGAATCTATAGAAATATGGAATGGGAGAGACCAATTTGATCTTCTTAAAATAGTTGCTTCAGGGAGGTTATTTTTTAAAGTATCAAAATCAAATTAACATAATGGGTTCCAACAAAACTCACTATCTTTGGGAATTAATTTAAATAGTGGCAAATCTACTTTTGTAATGTATTCTATAAATATTCTAGGTATATGCATATCCATGAAAACATTTTACATGCTTTTGAGTCTTAAGCAGTGAGTACTTGGTAATGACTTCAATCTTTTTCGGATCGACCTTAATCCCATTGCTTGAAATATAATGTCTGAAAATAATTCCTTTATTTAATATCGTATGAAATTTTTCATGACTTGAGGAAAGGTTAGTTTCTTGAAATTTTGTAATAACTTTTTCAAGCCTTTCTAAAAACCATATACCATAAAATTATCCATATAAACTTCAACACAATTATGAACCAAGTCGGAAAATAAACCTAAACTTGCTCTTTCAAATGTAGTGGGGGCATTGCATAGTTCAAAAGGTAAGACATTGTAAGAATATGTTCCCCATGGACATGTAAATGTAGTTTTGTCTTGATCTTCCAGTGCAATTTGTTTTTTATTATAGCTACTAAAACCATCAAGAAAAGAAAAATATGCCTTGCCTTCTAATGTATCCAATACTTGATCAATTAAAGGAAGTGGGAAAATGATGTTTTAGAGTATCCTTAT
Organism: Pinus taeda; assembly: GCA_000404065.3. Lineage (NCBI taxonomy): Eukaryota > Viridiplantae > Streptophyta > Pinopsida > Pinales > Pinaceae > Pinus > Pinus taeda. Next base: position 10,671 of record APFE031707223.1, on the reverse strand, counting down.
TTAGTTCTCTATAGCCTATACATACTCACCACTTACCATTTTTATTTGGTCAATTACCAATGGTGAGACCCACTCACTATTAGAAATCGAATAAATGAAGTTTACACTTAACAAATTTTGCAATTAATCCTTTAGAATTTCCCTCAAATTAGGACTCATCCTTCTCCGGGTTTGCGTAATTGGTTTATCATTTTCCTATATATGTGTGTGTATGTATGTTGGAGTTTGTACTTCTTATATTTGTATATTTCCATGTAAAATCAAAGGTATGTTTTGTAGCATTTATATTAATTTAACTTTTTGAGGATTTTCTATGTTAAAGTTAACATTTAAGGTTTACCCGGGTTATTCTCTATAGGAACACTACAAAATTTTGTCATAAAATTTAATGATAACATAGAATTAAATGATCAAAAATATTCTATAGTATGTAACAACCCCTATTTAAAATATACAAATAATTACATCAATTTATGTGATTAATAATCAACACCCAATTATTCAACTATTTAACATAGAATTTTCGAAAAACACGAGTAGAGACAACTTATATGTATTGACAATATTCCTTACTTGTGCTTTTGGAGTTGAATTCTCTTTGAATTATTCTAACCACAATAAATATTTTCGGGATGACTCTCTATTATCGGGAAAACTAGTGTCCATTCAGAGCTGCTAGTCCCACTAAGATGGGTAGCTATCTTAGAAACAAACAAACTAAAGTTACTTGTGTTTTCCTTTATGAGAGATAGATGAGAGAGAAGCAAAGAGTACCAACCTCAGTATTTCGCTTGGCTCCTTGCTTGTTTCCTCTCCCCTTTGACAGAGCTTTGCCACTCTTTCCTCACTTGTCCTGCTTCAAAGAACACCTGTAGAGTCAAAGCAGCATAATACCATCAAAGCATAGAGATCTATAATCATAAACAATATAGGATCCGATATATATTAACCATACAAATGAATACATCAAAACAAGATTCAGAAATATACAAGAATATGGAGGAAAACTCAAATAGCTTTATTGATAGAAGTAGTAGAAGAGAGGATTACAACACATTGGTCTAACCCAGCGCCATCCTCCCAGCATGAAAGCCCTCTTCACCTCATGAAAAGCTAGATCACCCAACACTATGACGTTTCACAGAGAAACCAACAACACTTCCTTACAAAATACAAAATTTGAGCCCCCTAGATCTCTAGGATGAGGGATCCATATATAGATATTTGCAGGTGGGTGAGTCAGCTTCTGGGATTTTTATTAGTGTCATTTCTCTGATAGTTCCTAGTTCCACTTGGAGATTTCATGATCTCTTACTCATCCCTGGGTGACTTCAGAGAGGCAAGTGCCAAATGAGCAGTTTCTAGAAGATTCTCTAGGTTTCCACCTAGTGAACTACCTCTGCCATTTGTCTACTCTCGCTCATCGCACCCTACAGGAGGACTTTTCAGTATGCATCATACCCTCAGCATGGAGCAGTCTGTATGGTCCAATTTTGACCAGTTCTGAGCAGTTTTTTAGGGAGAACTTTTGGGAAATGATGTAATCAGTTGACCTTGTTCCTTAAGGGTATGAAACAACACTTTTAGGGGCTTAGAAGCCCTTGGTTTATGGACATATGTGATTGGGGTTGTAGTGCCCAAATATGTCTATAATAGTGCCTCCTAAAGCATGAGGTCATAAATCTTCTGGTGTCTGGTGAAATGCTTTATCATGACGATCCGAGGTTTTTCGAACTGGAAGGTGACCTGTAATAAGTTACAATACAATACATTATCCTCATAATATTTTCATGATCTAGGTGAGGTGGGCATTCCCATGCTCAGCTTTATAAATTCATTTTCATGTACATAGGACAGACAACCGTCTGTGTGGCAGACTGATGATTCTGGTAGAGCCATCATCCCTTAGCTTGGACGATTATCTGTGCAGCTATGATGTACATTTGATGTCTTTATTTTCCTAAATATATCGCAGCCCAGATGGATGAAACTAGATCTGGGGTCTTCAAACTCATTCAATCTTCGCCCGAAGTACAAATCGATCCATGTGAAAAGATGTTCTGGTGTCGAACATGGAAAGACATCGCCTGATTACCAGCTAATGATGTAAGATGTTAACAGGCACGAGAGGAATCATCGATAATGATAATGACCCTCAAGGTACTGCAGTACAATTCATGTGGTGTGAATACATGCTTCGATGTCGAACACCACGTAAAATCTTTCGGTCGAAGGCCATTGATGTAAACCTATCACCGAAAGTGAGAAACTTTCCATTGAGGCATGCAAGCTTCAAAGTACTAAAAGGGTTATTCCTAAGTCGACTTCTTGGATAATGAGTTCATGTCGACAAGAAGTGACCCGTCGTGGGAGGGCCTTAATGAATACCACATCTACGACATGGAATGGAGCAAATGATTTTGCGGAGGTGAAAAAGATCTGATGATACAAGGTTCAGGGTGGCGGTCATGAAAGAATGGAGCATGAAGGTATTGCAGCAGATGAGGCATAAGCTGCGTTGGTGAATTCTCTGAGCGACTTCTCTTGAACATATCAGCGACACTTGACAATGGATTGGTAGCGTTAACCCCAAAAATGGATGGTACGGAGGACCAATGGTGATATGACTAGTGAATGGAATAACCCAACCCGACTCAATCATGGTGATGGAGCGAAAGTGTCATGTTCAAGAGCGACCTGCTACCAATACAGTTCTTCAAGTTTTCTTCCCAATTTTTCCCTAGTCATTTCTGACCAGTGCCTCTTTATTTTTGTCAAGCTTGAGAAGGATAACATATGCTTGTTCTATAATTTTCCCTTTGGGAAAACCTGTTGCTATGTTTTAGCGAGCCTAGCGACAGTGAAACTCGCTCTTGTCTGTAACGGACAAGTTTGTCGCTATTGTTTTAATGAGCTTAACGACAAAGATAACTCGGTCCTTTTCAATTTTAGAGAGTTTGAAAGAGACGGAAAGGAAACTCCACTGATCCTTTTTCGTAGTATAATCCCTTAAGTCCGAAAAAGTATAAAATGATACGAAAGGGATGACTTTTCCTATCACTTTAACGAGCCGAAAAAGACAAGCGCTCAATCTTTTTGTGTAATGATCCCTCAAGTCCAAAAATATTAAAATCTAGAGGAGGGATGGCACTTCCAATCACTTTAACGAACTGGAGAGGCCAATTGCTTGGCAATATTTTTATATTTTACGAGTCTAAAAAGAGCTTAAAAGAGACTCATCTTTGAGGAACAAGTGATATTTTCGGGTAGCAGCTAGTTCCAGGCAAGTTTTGGAACTTTTCAATCATGGTAGTGTAAAGAAGGTGGCTAACAGAATCTCCCTTCGCAGCTGTTCCTCAAAAGGGTAAACAATCAAGTGGACGCGGATGATCGGCTAAAAAGTGTAGGTGATGGTAAGAACACGACCAAGGCTCAAAAGCTGATAATAATGCGATCACAAAGGTTATTTACCGAAAGTGGGTTCATTTTTTAATGAGCTTAAACTCTGGGGGCACATATGCTCATAACTAGGTTTATTTTTTAATGAGCTTGAACTTTGCAGAAACATCGCTCGCGCCAGTCATATAATAAGGATGTCTCTCATCAATAAGTTCATTTTTTAGGGAGATTTCTGTAGGTTTTAACCCCGTACAGAAATTACCTGCATATGAATTCTAAATCACAGAAAAATAAACAATGTGAGAGCATAACACATAAAAAACACATAAGCACAGAGATTTTCCCCTGGTTCCCAAAACCGGGACTACCAGCTTGATTTTTTATTATGTTCCTTTCAATGTTACAATACATATTTATACATGCCGAAGCATCCAATACCATGGACGGAAAAACCATCGCGTCCAAAACCATGGACCGAAAACCATAGGTAGGTTTGCCCAACCTAATATAGGGTCCAAAAAAAATTTTCTCAGGGCGCTGCCCCGAACCCCATAGAGGGGGGCTACCCGCCCCCCGCTGCGCAATCGGCGCAACGAAGGGGGGCTTCACCCCCCCTCTAACCCCCCGGTTCACTACGTAGGTTAGTCGTGGAAATAATATAACACAACCCTACAATCTCCCACTTGTTGTTTTCTTTCCATAGGGGGCCACAGCAGAGCTTAGTCATTTTTCCAACCCTGAAATGCCCATTGTTTCTCTACACCAAGAGAACTTCTCAGAGCTCACAGATTTTGTCAATGCATCTGCAGTATTCTTCAAAGTGTCCACCTTTACCAACAACACCTTTGTGTCTTCTATCATATCCCTCACAAAGTGATACTGAACATCAATGTGCTTTGTCTTTGAATGATAAGCAGTGTTCTTTGCCAAGAAAATTGCACTTTGGCTGTCACAGTCTATCCTTATAGCTCCCTGTACTAACCCCATACTTGAACACAATCTCTGCAACCAAACTGCTTCCTTGCTTGCATGAGGGGCTGCCATGTATTCTGCCTCTGTAGTTGATAGTGCCACTACAGATTGTTTCTTACTCATCCAACTGACTGCACCTCCAAATAGGTTAAACACATACCCACTTGTAGATCTTCTCTGATCCAGATCTCCAGCCCAGTCTGCATCAACAAAGCCACGGATATCCAACACTCTGTCCATCCTGGTCTTCCTTGGTAGCACAAACCATAATCACTAGTGCCACGCAAATACCTGAAAACCCGCTTCACTGCTGTCCAGTGCTCCTTCCCTGGTTTTGACATAAACCTGCTCAATACTCCCACTGCATGTGCAATGTCTGGTCTAGTACAGACCATGGCATAATCAAGCTACCGACTGCACTTGCATATGGAACACGGGACATGTCCTCTTCCTCTTCTTGTGTC
>APFE031707222.1:24719-42084 GCA_000404065.3 Pinus taeda | reverse complement strand
TGGAAATATTTCATCATCCATTAAAATTGGATCATAATAATATACATCAGACATTATACATATATATATAATCATAGAGCAAGTAATATTAAACATTTTTATTATGTTGATAGATGTTTTATTATGGAATAAGGTTTTTAAAATTTGTATTTTGAAATAAACAAATCAAGCAGACTGGTAAGATTTAGTATGGAAGCATTATTCTTCATCTTCTTTACACATAAAAGATCATATTAAACTCTAACAACAATTTATCTATTCATCTATAATTAATGCTATGCATACCATATTAAAATACTAAATTGAAAAAAATTGTAAAACATGTCAACTAAAAAGATTAAACCCTTCATATGATGTATATATAATCATTGGTTTAAAAAATTATATTTTTTTTACCTTAATTTACCCAATATATATGGAAATGAAACCTTCAAAAATAAAAACTTTATTATTTATAATAAAATAAAGTTTTTATTTTCATAATAAGTTGGCATATTCTGAAAACTCTTTCTCTAAATTATATCCGATTGATCGTTCTACACCATCTCTAATACCACTAAAGCACTAGGAAAGATTCAATGGAGACAATATTAGCACTGAGTTATTAGATGCTGCAGTGTTCCTTCGTATTGAAGTAGTGAAAAAATTATATGTGGGAGTGCATTCCCTTTTGGTCAGCTTCAAATAATAGCGGCCTTGAATCCCTGAGGCTTCTTTTTGGGTGTATGTTTTCTTACCATTTTCTGCAACCTTTCTCTGTTCACTTCCTTTTTGCTTACTTTGGCACGAGCTCTGACCTGGTCGGCATCGATCTTTGAGGGAGGAGGGATGACAAAGTCGGCCAGAATTGGTTCAGGTATCTGAGTCATTGCGGATTTACTGGCCTTTCGCGCCTCACTCTCCTCCGCCATTTGCTGCTGTAAGGCTTCCAGGTCAAAGTCATCCGACTCCAATTCGCAGGGTGAACGAGGTTGCGACACTTGTGGTCTTGCGCGTTTGCGATTTTGTTTCTGCGAATTCTCCATATATCTGAAACCAACCTCATCTAGACGAGCAGGCTTCTGAAAAAGGGGGCGGCTCCATTTGTCCACCATAGCCCTAGCAACTCTTTTATTTGCGGCAGTTTCTTCATCTGATTTGGATAAGAACATCACCACTCTCCCGAGACCACTGTTTTTGAGCTGTTGTCGCCTTTCATCATCCCCGGTGTCGATAGACAGATTTGTGAGGATGTCCAGAAGAGCCGTGCGGAGTGTGGCGTTTGGCAGCGATTGGTCGGGGAGGGGCTCCAGCCAATTCTTTAACACCGACAGTATTCCTCGGTCCAAGAATTCCTCATGCAAAGGACGCTTCGCCATGACCTGAGTGAGCGCGGGAAGTAGCCTGAGCTTGTTGATGGCCGGCATGGATTGCCTATTCAGCTCCGCGTCTTCCTCTGCTGCGACTTCCAGTCGGGCAATAAAACGCTCAATCTGTGCAGGGATATCTATATCTGGGACATTCGCGGGTTCATCCTCAGCATTCTCCTTATCTTCCCTTTCTTGCCCAGCAACAGCAGATTTAGAGGGCTTTCTTTTCTTGTTACCCACCTGCTTCGATTTTGAGTTTTGTACCGAGGATTGCTGTTGCTGCACTTCATCATCATGAGAAGAGCTGGAACTCGCTTTCCTGAGTCTCTTTCGAACCGGAGAAGAGGTAAGTTCAGGTTCAGGTTGCGCTTGCCATTCTAATTCTTCGTCTCCAGGTTGCGCTTGCCATTCTGATTCTTCGTCTCCATGTTCATCCTCATCATTCTCCTTATCTTCGCTTTCTTGCCGAGCAGCAGCAGATGATTTAGAAGGCTTTCTTTTCTTGTTACCCACCTGCTTCGATCTCGATTTTTGTGGCGAGGATTGCTGCACTTCATTATCATGAGAAGAGATGGAACTTAATTTCCTGAGTCTCTTTCGAGCAAGAGAAGAGGTACGTTCAGGTTCAGGTTCAGGTTGCGCTTGCCATTCTAATTCTTCGTCTCCATGTTGAGGTTCAGGTTGCGCTAGCCATTCCAATTCTTCGTCTCCATATTCATCTAACATCTGATCTGGATCAAAAATTAATTCACCTTCTTCATCGCGGTATCTATCATCATCGTAGTAACCCATGGGGACCTGTGACCAAAATATTATCACAAACCTTCCGAATACAAATCTCAACAACCAAATGCTAATTAAGAAAGCGCAGGTAAGAGGAAGATGTGTACGAAGATTTGCACGACTATATTCTCCTATTTGATTAGGGAGTCTGGTATGTATACCCATTGCCCATTCACAAAAGTATGCCGACTCACAACCCTAAATTTGTGGTGCATTAATTTGTGTTCACAAATTCAGAAACATGTCACCCCTTAGCCCATTCACAAAAGTTGAGATGCAATATATTTCTACAAATTCTTTAGAAGATGTCTCAGAATTCACGAATATTTTTTAATTTAGTATGTATTAATTAATTTATCTTGTTTTGATATATTCGCTAGAAAGGATATTTTTTAATTCCGCATGTATTAATTAATTTGCTATTTATTCACTAAAAAGATGTTATTATTTGCTGGTTTTTTTTTAATTCCTTATAAAGCAGATTTTTTATCTGCTGGTTTTTTTAATTCCTTATGAAGTAGATTTTTATCTGCTGGATTTTTTTAACGATTTTTACATTTAATGGTATCATATGACTCTGAGACTAAAAGAGAATAAGAGCTAAATCTCATTCAAATCAATTAATTTATATTTCATAAATAAATATTATCTACATTGACATTTAAGTTATTTTCTTCATCATACTTATTTTTGATAAAATAAAATCATATCAAACTCTTATTTTTTTTGTCTGGATTCAATTGTTTAAATTTGAACATTAAAGTGCGTTATATATTTTTTAAATCCAAGTTGTTGGATCCAATTGTTTAGATTTTAACATTGAAGATTGTTACATATTTTTTAAATCCAAGTCATGTATGATATTATTTTAAAGATAGAATAATATCTAAATATTTTCAATAGATTAGATATCTATTTTAAATAAAATCTAAATATTTTTAATAAGTAAAATATATTTTTTTATTAATTGGAAAAAATATATTTATCAAATTCTAAAAAACATTTAGTAATTTTAAAAATTTGTTATATAATTTTAACAATGCGTATTTTTTAATTTTAAAACAACTTAATAATTTGTTATCTATATTTATGTGTTAAAATAATTTAATGTTTTCCAATTTTATTTATATATATTTTTTAATTTAAGGATTTTTCCAAATTTAATATATATATATATATATATTTTTAATTTTAATTAATGATTTATCCAAATATATAATATATTTTTTAATTAATTAATTTCCAGAATTTTTATTATTATATATTTTTTTAATTTAAGGATTTCCAAATTATATATATATTTATAAATTAATAATTTTAATGATTTCCGAATTTATTTTTATATTTTTTTTTCCTGACATCGCTTTTATGAAGACTTTAATTCTATTATTATTCCTTATTTCTAATATCAAATCAATTTTATTATTTAGTAATTGTTGTTTTCTCAATTCAATGTATCATTATATATAATCATTTTTTGAATTTTTCAAAATTAATTAATACATTTATATTTCACATCATTAAAAATAAAGATATATATTATAATTTATATTAGAAATTTATTAAAAAAACCCTTTTATTAGTTTTTTATATTATATTGTACTTTCAAAATAAGCTTTTCTAATGATGAAGATGATATGACAAAAATTTTGAGTAGTTCGAAAGCAATTAACATAGTGGAGGCGTGGTTTTTTTTGGTTTCATTTTTTAATGTTTTAGAGTGACTTTAGTATAAAAAGGATGTTGTATTTGGTAGCATGTTTGAGATGTATATTTTTATGTTGATTTTTTTGTTCAAATATGGTTCACGTTGGTTATGTTTATATTACTTTGGTTTGGGATATGAATATCTAAGTTTGGGGAAATATTTTGTTTAATGAATAAAGACGAGGATTGTTGTTTATTATGATTTTTTTTAGTATAAAATTTTATATCGCCTTTAGTAATTTATTGGAGATGTTGATGATGATGTAAGAACAAGTGGATATATAATAAAGATAATTATTTGGATCAATTGGTAAGGGAATTTATTTTTATCCTTGAAATTTTTCACACTGAAGATTCCAAGTTTGTTAGAATAGTTGAGTTCTATTAGATTATTAAGTCTTTTGTGGCCTATGTCTTGTTAGGAAAATTGAATAATAAGATAGAATTCCAATACAAATTAGAGACACTAGGAAAAAAATATTATCTTCTGATTACTCGCCTATTCTTGGTTTGTGAGAAATAATGGTGAGGTCCTTCCAACAGAGTTGTTGGGATCCTCAAAGAACTCTCAAAGCACGCTTTGATATTTTTTCAAAGATGTAGTTGAAGGATGAAATCAAACCTAATTTTAATTTTCTTGATATAATCTCTATTTCTGATATCACATGTTATAGTTTTGCTTGTTTTCTAGACTTCATTCTATGGTGTACAATCATTTTGGGTGCAATTTCTTATATGGCGAGTTCATATAGTTTCAATATTGGAACAAATATTATCAGACTTCCACTTTAAAGATTAGTATGACTTGGTTTTTCTTTGGATAGGTTACATTATTTCTATGAGTGTATGTGGCTTCTTTGCATATAGGGTTGTTTGAGTCTATCTTTCCATATACATACTATAGTCTAGTTTTCTTTAAGTAAACTAGAATTGTAGCCTCTTTAATTATACTATAATTTGTATCTCACATTTCAAAATATGATAGAATATAAAATCTTTAAAAAATATATTTTTAGAATTTATAAACAAAATACAATTGTTAAGTATTTTTAACTTTGGGAATTTTATAAATATAGATTGACACAATATCAACAATATTATGTAACCTTGGTTGCAATAGTAGAATTATGGTTGTAGAAAAGAAATGTTCTCTTAAATAACCTCATTAACACAAAAACACACATGCACACACGCGTACGCCCCCCCCCACACACACATATAGATATAGATGGTGAATTTTAGCGTTATAATGTTTCCTAAAACTAATTGGATCAAAATGAAGTAAATGGGCATGCAATATTTTCCTTAAAGAAATATCTTTAAATTCCATATGATAAATATACATGTTTAGGTCCTCAAGGGATTCTAAAAGGATAAGACCTGAAGCCATTACAAGGATATACTCATTATCAGCTTAACATGTTACATGCCAGAATTGAACCCTATTGGGAAGGATCACAACATTTCTCCCATCCACTTGAGATATATCCATTTGAAAAGTGGAAATTTAATATATAATAAATAATTTTAAAATATATGTAATAACCATTATCATAGATGTGATTTAAAAAATGTTTTTAAAATAAAGTTTTTTTTGTACTTAGTTTACAAGTATATAATAGTAATATGAAGAATGAGATTCTTCCTATCACTTCAAACATGAATGAAAAATAGTCAAGAATCTAAAGATGTTGGAGTATAGAGATAAGGTATTGGTTACACCATGCATGGATAATGAAGGAGGATGCTCTCCAAAATAAAGATACTATGAAAATCTATATAATAAGTAAGAGTTTAAAAGACATTGTGCATGACATAAAAGTGTAAATAAAGTTGATTTCAGAAAATAAACCCTTAATCATAACATAGAAAATAAAAAATATACAAAATTTATAAAAATAAGAACATATTACCATGAGCTTTTATATTAATATAAAAATAAGTTAAATGTTTTGGAAATAAATTATATATAAAATATATGATATGATTAAAATAAATATTTCCCCCCGCCTATTATCACTTAGGTTCCCATTTGGTGTAAAACTCTTGAGTAAGATCTCGTGATATCCCGAGGGTGACTTAAAAAAGTCACCCACTACCACTTTAGTAGATTTTCCTATCTCTTTAGCTTAGATTTCTTTATCTAGTTGAGATTACATAACATAAACTAAGTTCAATATGTTATAGATAGAAAGGGAGAACATGAGCTTATGGTATATTTGATATAGGGATTTAAGGGTACTTCAATATTCCAAATTTAAAATCAAAATTAATTACGTCGTAAGGCGTTCCCCTTTGAAATCAACTCCCCTCTTACCTTACCTGTATTACTATAATCCGTCTAATTTGATGTTAGACGATTAAAATGTTTCTGACCATTCGATTAAAGTTCTCGTTATAACTGAAAATATACCTATCGTACCTCCTTGAAACCATATAAATAACTACTTCGTAAATTTTTTGAAACATTGTTCTACGATCCTTTCATTCCGCACTGAACCAGACATCCTTCCAGGCTTGATTCCTTAAGCTCATTCTAGGAAGTAAACACCATATAGACATAGAGCGACCATAGACTATAAATAATAAGTCTATATGTGAGTTTATCTCTGTAGAGGAGATGCCAAAGGGAGGGGACTGAAGCCAAGTCATTTGAGTTAGGTCACACTACAAATGAGAATTACGAGTCCTCAAGCTATTGAATCCCTAACTCAATGGAATCCTGCTACAAGTAACCGATGGCTCTCCCACGGAGGAAACAATTGTTTTTAGTTTTTAATGATTTTGGGTTTTTACTGCGAGGAGTTCCGTGACAAAAAATTGGAAATTTGTTGGGAGTTCATTGACAAAAAACTGGAAATTGTTGAGGTTTCTCATTTTATGCAGGATCTTGAATGAAATTTCTTGGGCACTGTGCAGGTAAATTTCAAAATGGAGTGGGTAATCTCAAAACGATTGTTTTTAATTTTTAATGATATGTTTTAATGCTTTTGGGTTTTTATCGCTAGGAGTGATTTTGAGTTTTTACTATGAAGAATTATGTGATAGAAAACTGGAAATTGCTAGGAGTTCCGCGACAAAAAACTAGGAATTGTTGAGGCTTCTCAGTTTATGCAGGATCTTGGATGAAATTTGTTGGGCACTGTGCAGGTAATTTTTAAAATGGAATGGGTAGTCTTGAAACGACTGTTTTTAATTTTTAATAATTTTTTGTTAATGATTTTGGGTTTTTACTGCCAGGAGTTCCGTGACAGAAAACTAGAAATTGATAGGAGTTCCATGATAGAAAATAGGAAATTTATAAGGTTTCTCAGTTTATTTTGATGTATACTTCACTAATTTGTCCTCGAGAGCTGTCAGAAGAAGAGGTTTTCTGGTGGTTCTCAAAATGTATATACATATCTACAACAAGAGGGCACCAATCTTACCTTTAACAATCACACTCCAAAAATAAAAAATCAATGGCCTTATGAAGTGAACCAAAGAACCACTTAAATCCGGTGAGGACAACTGAACACCATTAGGAACATTCTTGTCACAATCATGTACACCATGTCTGGTTAATACTCTCTTCCTTGACCCGCCAGTTTGTGGTTCACCAACTGGGACTTCCTTGATTGGTTTCACAGCTCAATTCTTAGAGTTAACATTAGGATTTGCATGAAAGTTTCTCAAATTTCCAACCCATGTATCATCCCATTTTCACATGCTGACAATAACTACATGATGTGAACAATAAAAAGTTACAACTTCCATCTCATTTCGAGTGGGCATGCCGAATTCATTATTATTGGTTACTTCCTCTAACAATGTAGCTTTAGAATGATTTTCATGATAAATTTTAGGCAGACCCATTGTCTTATTATTATCACTTGAATTTGTTGGATCCCTTTGTGATTCAAACTAAGCATGTGAACCATTCCCCATGCCCATTTTAGTCATTGCCCGTTGCTCATCCAAAACAAAAACCTTATGTCCATGCGCATCTTCAGGTTCTATAGCTTGATTCATGTTAAATCTTGTCTTCGCTTCCTTGGATGCCTTAAGTTTAGAGGTCAAACTTGAACTTACACCCCAATCACTGGAGTTGACTGACTTAGCAGACTCACAACACTGAGTTATTTCACAATAAGGATTATGGTAAGAGGGTTGATCGTTGTTGGGACATTCATATGTGCCATTAGAACCCTATTCTTGGGCACAAGAATTACGCATAATATTTCCAATTTACTTTTTTTTCTAATGATTTTTTTTTTTTTCCAAATGCTTAGTATATTTCTTCTTGAATATGGACACATGGATGTTATTTTTCTATAATTCTGGGTGGAGCATGTGATTTTGGATTTGTTGTGGAAACAGACCAGTTTTATTCTTCCATTTGGCCATTGTAAAAGTGGTGACAATGATGCATTGAAGGGTTTAGTTAAGTCCATGTCTAAAGATGAGAAGAAGCAACATGGTTGCATTCCACACATGCAATGTGTATTCAATTCAAACATGTGATCTCCATCATGGAAAATAAACCACCGCTTAATGAATTTAAGTAAAACTATTTTCTGAGGTAAAAAAGCTTCCATACCTTAAGGATTTTCAATATTGTTTATTATCTATGCCCTTGAGATGAAATTAAATTTGCAGGATGCCTCATTTTGTCTAATAATTCAACACATTTTTGTGTGCTGACTGTTGGAGGAAAATAATCACCGAAGTAATATGTGTTATAGAAGAGGAGTTTAATAGATGACAACCAATAAAATGTATAGCTGCACAGCTTTGTTGAATTTGATAAAGAATGGTTGAGATTGAGATCTTGATTTGCTAGACAAAGTGAATTAATCTACACCATAAGCAATCTTTTCTTCCACATGCATGCAAAATTATTGAATCCATGCTTCTTTAGTATAGAGAGTTCCCTTGTTCTTCCTTCTTGGATGTGATACTGCAATGCAGATATTGCTAGACAACTCTCCTCTTCATTCATGCAATTTTTAAGATAAATGGAAGTTTTGTAAATTTTCAAAATTAGACATAGAGAGGTCAAGATGTGGATCTGTAAGCTATATAGTGAATTGATCTAGCTAAATAGTGAATTGATCTACTCCATGAGCAATACATTCTTGCACAAGAATTTAAAAGAGTTGAAGCTATACATATTTGATCTATCCAGAGATGAACCATTCCCCATGCCCATTTCAGCCATTACCTATTCCTCATTTGGAATATAAACAGAATCTGCATGCACATCTTCAGGTTCTGTAGCTTGATTCATGTTAAATATTATCTTTGCTTCCTTAGATGCCTTCAGTTTAGGGGTCAAAATTAAATTTACACCCCAATCACTGGAGTTGATTGGCTTAGATCCGTTTGATTTGATGTTAGACGATTAAAATGTTTGTGACCATTAGATTAAATTTCTCGTTATAACTGAAACTATACCTATCGTACCTCCTTGAAACCATATAAATAACTACTATTTAGATTTTCCAAAACACTGTTCTTTAATCCTTTCATTCCACATTGAACCAGATATCCTTCCAGGCTTGATCCCTTAAGCTCATTCTAGGAAGTAAGCACCATAAAGACATAGAGAGACCATAAACTATAAATAATGTGTCTATATGTGAGTTGCTCTCTATCTAGGATATGCCAAAGGGAGGGGACCAAAGCCAAGTCATTTGAGTTAGGTCACACTGCAAATGAGAATTACGAGTCCTCAAGTTGTTGCACCCCTAACTCAATGGAATCCTGCTGCAAGTAACCGATGGCTCTCCCATAGAGGAAACAAATATTTTTAGTTTTCAATGATTTGTTTTTAATGATTTTGGGTTTTTAATGTGAAGAGTTTCGTGACAAAAAACTGGAAATTGCTTGGAGTTCCTTGAAAGAAAACTGGAAATCATTGAGGTTTCTAATTTTATGCAGGATCTTGAATAAAACTTGTTGGGCACTGTGCAGGTAAACTTCAAAATGGAGTGGGTAATCTTGAAACGATTGTTTTTAATTTTTAATGATATTTTTTTAATGATATTTCATAATGGAGTGGGTAATCTCGAAATGAATTTTTTTAATTTTTAATGATATCATTTTAATGCTTTTGGGTTTTTACTGCTAGGAGTGATTTTGGGTTTTTACTATGAAGAGTTATGTGACAGAAAACTAGAAATTTCCAGGAGTGCCACGACAAAAAACTAGAAATTGCTGAAGTTTCTCAGTTTATGCAGGATCTTGGATGAAATCTGTTGGGAACTATGCAAGTAATTTTCAAAATGGAATGGGCAGTCTTGAAATGACTGTCTTTAGTTCTTAATAATTTTTTGTTAATGATTTTGAGTGTTTACTGCCAGGAGTTCCGTGATAGAAAACTGGAAATTGCCAGGAGTTCTGTGACAGAAAATAGGAAATTATTGAGGTTTCTCAGTTTATTTTGATGTATACTTCATTAATTTGTCCTCAAGAGCTGTCAAAAGAAGAGGTTGTCTGGTGGTTCTCAAAAGGTATCTACATATCTACAACAAGAGGGCACCAATCTTACCTTTAACAATCACACTCCAAAAATTAGAAATCACTGGCCTTGTGAAGTGAACCAAAGAACCACTTAAATCAGGTGAGGACAACTGAACACCATCAAGCACATTCCTATCACGATCATGTACATCATGTCTGGTTAATACTCTCTTCCTTGACCCGCCAGTTTGTGGTTCACCAACTCGGACTTCCTTGATTGGTTTCACAGCTCAATTTTCAAAGTTAACATTAGGATTTGCATGAAAGTTTCTCAAATTTCCAAACCATGTATCATCCCCCTTTCACATGCTGATAGTAACTACATGATGTGAACAATCAAAAGTTAGAACTTCCATCTCATTTCGAGCGGGCATGCCGAATTCATTATTATTGGAAATAGACCAATTTTATTCTTCCATTTGGCCATTGTAAAAGTGGCGACAATGATGCATTGAAGGGTTTAGTTAAGTCCATGTCTAAAGATGAGAAGAAGCAACAAGTTTGCATTCCACGCATGAAATGTGTATTTAATTCAAACATGTGATCTCCATCATGGAAAAGAAACCACCGCTTAATGACTTTAAGTAAAACTGTCTGGTGAGGTAAAAAAGCTTCCATATCTCAAGGATTTTGAATATTGCTTATTATCTATGCCCTTGAGATGAAATTAAATTTGCAGGATGCCTCATTTTGTCTAATAATTCAACACATTTTTGTGTGCTAATTGTTGGAGGAAAATAATCACTGAAATAATATGTGTTTTAAAAGAGAAGTTTAATAGATGATAACCAATAAAATGTATAGTTGCACAACTTTGTTGAATTTGACAAAGAGAGGTTGAGATTGAGATCTTGATTGGCTATATAAAGTGAATTAATCTACACCATAAGCAATCTTTTCTTCCACATGCATGCAAAATAATTAAATCCATGCTTCTTTAGTATAGAGAGTTCCCTTGTTCTTCCTTCTTGGATGTGATACTACAATGCAAATATTGCTGGACAACTCTCCTCTTCATTCTTGCAATTTTTAAGACAAATGGAAGTTTTGTAAATTAGACATAGAGAGGTCGAGATGTGGATCAGTAAGCTAGATTGTGAATTGATCTAGCTAGATAGTGAATTGAGCTACTCCATGAGCAATACATTCTTGCAAAAGCATTTAAAAGAATTGAAACTATGCATATTTGGTCTATCAAGAGATGAACCATTCCCCATGCCCATTTCAGCCATTTCCCATTCCTCATCCGGAATATAAATAGAATATCCATGCACATCTTCAGGTTCTGTAGTTTGATTCATGTTTAATATTGTCTTTTATTCCTTAGATGCCTTCAGTTTAGGGGTCAAAATTGAATTTACACCCCAATCACTGGAGTTGACTGGTTTAGATCCGTCTGATTTGATGTTAGGCGATTAAAATGTTTGTGACCATTAGATTAAAGTTCTAATTATAACTAAAACTATACCTATCGTCGTACCTCCTTGAAACCATATAAATAACTACTTCATAGATTTTCTGAAACACTGTTCTACAATCCTTTCATTCCACACTGAACTAGACATCCTTCTAGGCTTGATCCCTTAAGCTCATTCTAGGAAGTAAGCACCATAAACACATAGAGCGACCATAGACTATAAATAATAAGTCTATATGCGAGTTGCTCTCTATAGAGGAGATGCCAAAGGGAGGGGACCGAAGACAAGTCATTTGAGTTAGGCCACACTGCAAATGAGAATTACAAGTCCTCAAGATGTTGCACCCCTAACTCAATGGAATCCTGCTACAAGTAACCGAAGGCTCTCCCATAGAGGAAACAATTATTTTTAGTTTTTAATGATTTGTTTTTAATGATTTTGGGTTTTCAATGCGAGGAGTTCCGTGACAGAAAACTAGAAATTGCTGGGAGTTCCTTGACAGAAAACTAGAAATCGTTGAGGTTTCTCATTTTATGTAGGATCTTGAATGAAATTTATTGGGCACTATGTAGGTAAATTTCAAAATGGAGTGGGTAATCTCGAAATATTGTTTCTAATTTTTAATGATATTTTTTTAATGATTTTGGGTTTTTACTGCTAGGAGTGATTTTTGGTTTTTACTGTGAAGAGTTCTATGACAGAAAACTGGAAATTGGCAGGAGTTCCATGACAAAAAACTAGAAATTGCTGAGGTTTCTCAGTTTATGCAGGATCTTGGATGAAATATTTTGGGCACTATGCAGGTAATTTTCAAAATGGAATGGGTAGTCTTGAAATGATTGTTTTTAGTTTAATAATTTTATGTTAATGATTTTGGGTTTTTATTGCGAGGAGTTATGTGACAGAAAACTGGAAATTGCGAGGAGTTCCGTGACAGAAAATAGGAAATTGCCGAGGTTTCTCAGTTTATTTTGATGTATACTTCATTAATTTGTCCTTGAGAGTTGTCAGAAGAAGGGGTTGTCTGGTGGTTCTCAAAACGTATCTACATACCTACAACAAGAGGGAACCAATATTACCTTTAACAATCGCACTACAAAACTCAGAAATCACTCGCCTTGTGAAGCAAAATAAAGAACCACTTAAATCTAGTGAGGACAACTGAACACCATCAGGAACATTTCTGTCACAATCATGTACACCATGTCTGGTTAATACTCTCTTCCTTGACCCACCAGTTTGTGGTTCACCAACTGGGACTTCCTTGATTGGTTTCACAATTCAATTTTCAGAGCTAACATTAGGATTTCCATGAAAGTTTCTCAAATTTCCAACCCATATCTCATTTCGAGTGGGCATGCCGAATTCATTATTATTGGTTGCTTCCTCTAACGATGTAGCTTTAGAATGGTTTTCATGATAACTTTTAGGCAAACCCATTATCTGATTATTATGACTTGAATTTGTTGGATCCCTTTGTGATTCTAACTGAGCATGTGAACCATTCCCCATGCCCATTTCAGTCATAGTCCGTTCCTCATCCAGAACAAAAACCTTATCTCCATGCGCATCTTCACGTTCTATAGCTTGATTCATGTTAAATCTTGTCTTCGCTTCCTTAAATGCCTTCAATTTAGAGGTCAAACTTGAATTTACACCCTAATCACTGAAGTTGACTGGCTTAGCAGACTCACAACATTGAGTTATTTCGCAATGAAGATTGTAGTAAGAGGGTCGATCATTGTTGGGACATTCATATGTGCCATTAGAACCCTGTTCTTGGGCCCAAGCATTACGCATAATATTTCCAATTTACTTTTTTTTCTAGTTAAATGACTTTTTTTTTGCTAAATGCCTAGTATCTTTCTTCTTGAATATGGACATAGGGATGTTCTTTTTTTGTAATTTTGGGTGGAGCATGTGATATTTGGATTTGCTATGGAAACATATCAGTTTTATTCTTCCATTTTGCCTTTGTAAAAGTGGCGACAATGATGCATTGAAGGGTTTAGTTAAGTCCATGTATAATGATGAGAAGAAGCAATATGTTTGCATTCCATGCATGCAATGTGTATTCAATTCAAACATGTGATATCCATCATGGAAAAGAAACCACCGGTTAATGACTTTAAGTAAAACTGTTTGGCGAGGTAAAAAAGATTCCATATCTCAAGGCTTTTCAATATTGTTTATTATCTATGCCCTTGAGATGAAATTAAATTTGCAGGATGCCTCATTTTGTCTAATAATTCAACACATTTTTGTGTGCTGACTGTTGGAGGAAAATAATCACTGAAATAATATGTGTTTTAGAAGAGGGCTTTAATAGATGACAACCAATAAAATGTATAGCTACACATATTTGTTGAATTTGACAAAGAGAGATTGAGATTGAGATCTTGATTTGCTAGATAAAGTGAATTAATCTACACCATAAGCAATCTTTTCTTCCACATGCATGAAAAATAATTGAATCCATGTTTCTTTAGTATGGAGAGTTCCCTTGTTCTTCTTTCTTGGATGTAATACTGCAATGCAGATATTGCTAGACAACTCTCCTCTTCGTTCTTGCAATTTTTAAGATAAATGGAAGTTTTGTAAATTAGACATAGAGAGGTCAAGATGTGGATCGATAAGCTAGATAGTGAATTGATATACTCCATGAGCAATAAATTCTTGCACAAGCATTTAAAAGAATTGAAGCTATGCATATTTGGTCTATCTAGAGATGAACCATTCCCCATACCCATTTCAGCCATTCCCCATTCCTCATCCGGAATATAAACAGAATCTCCATGCACATCTTTAGGTTCTACAGCTTGATTCATGTTAAATATTGTCTTTGCTTCCTTAGATGCCTTCAGTTTAGGGGTCAAAATTGAATTTACACCCCAATCATTGGATTTGACTCGCTTAGATTCGTCTGATTTGATGTTAGATGATTAAAATGTTTGTGACCATTAGATTAAAGTTCTTGTTATAACTAAAACTATACCTGTCGTACCTCCTTGAAACCATATAAATAACTACTTCGTAGATTTTCTGAAACACTATTCTACGATCCTTTCATTCCACACTGAACCAGACATCCTTCCAAGCTTGATCCCTTAAGCTCATTCTAGGACGTAAGCACCATAAAGACATAGAGCAACCATAAACTATAAATAATAATTCTATATGCGAGTTTCTATCTGTAGAGGAGATGCCAAAGGGAGGGGACCGAAGCCAAGTCATTTGAGTTAGGTCACACTGCAAATGAGAATTACGAGTCCTCAAGTTGTTAAATCCCTAACTCAATGGAATCCTGCTGCAAGTAACCGATGGCTCTCCCGTGAAGGAAACAATTATTTTTAGTTTTTAATGATTTATTTTTAACGATTTTGGGTTTTTACTACGAGGAGTTCCGTGACAAAAACTGAAAATTGTTGGGATTTCCTTGACAGAAAACTGGAAATCGCTGAGGTTTCTCATTTTATGCAGGATCTTGAATGAAATTTATTGGGTACTATGCAGGTTAATTTCAAAATGGAGTGGGTAATCTCGAAACGATTGTTTTTAATTTTTAATGATATCTTTTTAATGATTTTGGGTTTTTACTACTAGGAGTGATTTTTGGTTTTTACTGTGAAGAGTTCTGTGACAAAAAACTGGAAACTGCTAGGAGTTCCATGACCAAAAACTAGAAATTGCTGAGGTTTCTCAATTTATGCAGGATCTTGGATGAAATCTGTTGGGCACTATGCAGGTAATTTTCAGAATGGAATGGGTAGTCTTGAAATGATTCTTTTTAGTATTAATAATTTTTTGTTAATGATTTTGGGGTTTTACTGCAAGGAGTTTCGTGACAGAAAACTGGAAATTGCCAAGAGTTTTGTGACAGAAAATAGGAAACTATTGAGGTTTCTCAGTTTATTTTGATGTATACTTCATTAATTTGTCCTCGAGAGCTGTCAAAAGAAGAGGTTTTCTGGTGGTTCTCAAAACGTATCTACATATCTACAACAAGAGGGCACCAATCTTACCTTTAACAATCACACTCCAAAAATTAGAAATCATTGGCCTTGTGAAGTGAACCAAAGAACCACTTAAATCCGGTAAGGACAACTGAACACCATCAAGCACATTCCTATCACAATCATGTACATCATGTCTGTTTAATACTCTCTTCCTTGACCCACCAGTTTGTGGTTCACCAAATCGGACTTCCTTGATTGGTTTCACAGCTCAATTTTCAGAGTTAACATTAGGATTTGCATGAAAGTTTCTCAAATTTCCAAACCATGTATCATCCCCTTTTCACATGCCGAATTCATCATTATTGGTTGTTTCCTCTAACAATGTAGCTTTAGAATGATTTTCATGATAAATTTTAGGCAGAGGCATTGTTTGATTATTATCACTTGAATTTGTTGGATCCCTTTGTGATTCTAACTAAGCATGTGAACCATTCCCCATGCCCATTTCAGTCATTGCTCGTTCCTCATCCAGAACAAAAACCTTATCTCCACGCACATCTTCAGGTTCTAGCTTCATTCATGTTAAATCTTGTCTTCACTTCCTTAGATGCCTTCAGTTTAGAGGTCAAACTTGAATTTACACCCCAATCACTAGAGTTGACTAGCTTAGTAGACTCACAACACTGAGTTATTTCGTAATAAGGATTGTGGTAAGAGGGCCAATCATTGTTAGGACATTCATATGTGCAATTAGAACCCCGTTCTTGCGCCCAATCATTACGCATAATATTTCCATTTTACTTTTTTTCCTAGTGAAATGATTTTTTTTGCTAAATGCTTAGTATCTTTATTCTTGAATATGGACACAAGGATGTTCTTTTTCTATAATTCTAGGTGGAGCATGTGAATTTTGGATTTGTTGTGGAAACAAACCAGTTTTATTCTTCCATTTGGCCATTCTAAAAGTGGCAACAATGATGCGTTGAAGGGTTTAGTTAAGTCCATGTCTAAAGATGAGAAGAAGCAACAAGTTTGCATTCCACGCATGAAATGTGTATTCAATTCAAACATGTGATCTCCATCATGGAAAAGAAACCACCGCTTAATAAATTTAAGTAAAACTGTCTGGCGAGGTAAAAAAGCTTCGATATCTCAAGGCTTTTCAATATTGCTTATTATCTATGCCCTCGAGATGAAATTAAATTTGCAGGATGCCTCATTTTGTCTAATATTCAACGCATTTTTGTGTGTTGATTGTTGGAGGAAAATAATCACTGAAATAATATGTGTTTTAGAAGAGGAGTTTAATAGATGATAACCAATAAAATGTATAGTTGCACAGCTTTTTTGAATTTGACAAAGAGAGGTTGAGATTGAGATCTTGATTTGCTAGATAAATTGTATAATTGAGGCTTATGTGATCCATCATATTTGTAAGAAGAGCTTCGGCGTAAATCACATGAAAAAGACCTTTGTCGACGCGTTTCGAACCAACTAGTGTGGTTCATCGTCAGGACAAGTGAAGAAACAAATCTGGCCAAGCATGTTAAATAGACTAAGAAGAGACTCTAACGGCTACATAACGGCTAATTTGGACTCTAAGGCTAGGTCAAAATTATATTAATAAATTTAATATTATTTTTTATTT
>APFE031707222.1:0-24135 GCA_000404065.3 Pinus taeda | reverse complement strand
ATTAATAATAAAATATTCTATTTCTATAAATACCTAAAATTAGGTACAATGAGTACTAATGTTATTAGGATATAAATAAATATATAATTTAATGGTAAGTTTAAAGCCTTAAATTATTAATTTATTTACTAAATATATAAATTAGTTTGTTAAGGTAAACTAAGACAATTAATAATCATGATGGTTATTTTAAAAAGTAAAGTTAATTTGTATTTATTAATGGTCCTAATTATCGAGAAAATCTAAAAGATAATAGGATTGTTTAATTTATTTAATTTATTTTTAATGAATATTTAATATTATATAATCCTATATATATATATATATATATTTATATATATATATATATATATATAATATATATATATTATATATATATATATTATTTATTATATTCTATATATATATATTAGAATACTAATCAAGATATACCATACTTTTTATCGTTAATTTAGAGAGATGATTTGCTAAGAAAATAACTAAATAAAATAAACTAGGAATAGTTGTAATAATAATATAAAAGTATAAATGCAATACAATAAACCAAATTAGAACCAAGGATAAATAATAACTCACTACGAAAACATAATAACCTCATGGATGCATTAACTCATTAAATAACCAAGAAGGTGGAGGATTGGGGTGTCGGCCGAGGGGCTTCGCCCACCCCTCCCACATGCTAAACTCCATATAAATGCGCATAAGTGTTGAGCATTCAAACAAGCATCGAACCATCACTTCTTTAGCTCTACGCACAAAGAAGAGGAGGCGCAGTTTTGAGCGCATAGCTCATGCGCACAAGGTAGAAATGCGCAAAGGCTATCTCTTGGACGTGGCTGAGGTATAAAGGATTGTGAACGATTGGTATGTGTAGAATTGTGCAGGGATTATACGAGCGTCTTGGTGGCCCGTGTGTGGCACCCACTCATGTATAAAGGTGCAGATTCTCTATTGTTGTAGAAGAAAAAAAGGCATTCTTGAAGATGAAGGATGAGCTCGATGAACTCCGAACAACAGAACAGTAATGCGACGTTATGCGATGGACAGCGGATGTTTATACGCTGGTTTGGAGGGCGTTAAACATGGGAAAGCTGATCATTGCGTGGGCGCGGATAAGGGGTTTCGTGTGGAGGATTGGGGCGTCGGCCGAGGGGCTTCGCCCACCCCTCCCACACGCTAAACTCCATATAAATGCGCATAAGTCTTGAGCATTCAAACAAGCATCGAACCATCACTTCTTTAGCTCTACGAACAAAGAAGAGGAGGCGCAGTTTTGAGCGCATAGCTCATGCGCACAAGGTAGAAATGCGCAGAGGCTATCTCTTGGACGTGGCTGAGGTATAAAGGATTGTGAATGATTGGTACGTGTAGAATTGTGCAGGGATTATACGAGCGTCTTGGTGGCCCGTGTGTGGCACCCGCTCATGGATAAAGGTGCAGATTCTCTATTGTAAAGGCAGGTCGCCTTGTATGTATAAAATTGGCTAAGTGTTGGCTTGGATTTTTCCAAGCACACTAGCTCATTGTACTATTGAAAATCTGATATAATATATATTTTTGGGTAGACTGTTTGGTAGTTACCCCTCCCCTTTATATCGTGCAATTGTTGTTTTATATTGTTGTGGATAATGATTAAGTATGGGTGATCATTGATATAAAGGTTTAATGCTTTTTACTTGGTTGTGAAAAACAAACTAAGTATCGGTTGTGAATTAGGCGTAGTTCTCACACTTGAGTATTGTTAAAAAGAAAAAGTGGGGTGGTGCCGCACACCGCCGGCACAGTTGAAAGAGTACCATAGGCCTATGGGGGCGTGACAGGTGGTATCAGAGCATACACACCTAAGTGAAGGTGGAATTAAGCAGATATCCTGGTTGACTAAGGAGTGGCCGTGGAGACAGGTTCTTGCAGGGAAAGAGGTTGATGAAACACTCTAAGTGTGGCATCAAGGACTTGGGTTGCAGGTGAAGCCGGTGCATGGTCGAAACTCGATTACAAAGGGGAGAAGTGCGCAGCATGAGTGCATAGCTCATGCTGCGCACTTCTCCCCTTTGTAATCGAGTTTCGACCATGCACCGGCTTCACCTACAGCCCAAGTCCTTGATGCCACACTTAGAGTGTTTCATCAACCTCTTTCCCTACAAGAACCTGTCTCCACGGCCACTCCTTCGTCAACCAGGATATCTGCTTGATTCCACCTTCACTTCGGTGTGTATGCTCTGATACCACCTGTCACGCCCCCACAAGCCTATGGTAGTCTTTCAACCGTGTCGGCGGTGTGCGGTACCACCCCACTTTTTCTTTTTAACAATACTCAAGTGTGAGGACTACGCCTAATTCAAAACCGATACTTAGTTTGTTTTTTGCAACCAAGTAAAAAGAATTAAACCTTTATATCAATGATCACCCATACTTAATCATTATCCACAACAATATAAAACAACAATTGCACGATATAAAGGGGAGGGGTAACTCCCGAACAGTCTGCCCAACAATATATATTATATCAGATTTTCAATAGTACAATGAGCTAGTGTGCTTGGAAAAATCCAAGCCAACACTTAGCCAATTTTATACATACAAGGCGACCTGCCTTTACAATAGAGAATCTGCACCTTTATGCATGAGCGGGTGCCACACACGGGCCACCAAGACGCTCGTATAATCCCTGTACAATTCTACACGTACCAATCATTCACAATCCTTTATACCTCAGCCACATCCAAGAGATAGCCTCTCCTGTCACGCCCCCACAGGCCTACGGTAGTCTTTCAATCGTGCTGGCGGTGTGCGGCACCACCCCACTTTTTCTTTTTAACAATACTCAAGTGTGAGGACTACGCCTAATTCACAACCGGTACTTAGTTTGTGTTTCGCAACTAAGTAAAAAGCATTATCCTTTATATCAATGATGGCCCATACTTAATCATTATCAACAACAATACAAAACAACAATTGCACGATATAAAGGGGAGGGGCAACTCCCGAACAGTCTGCCCGACAATATATATTATATCAGAATTTCAATAATACAACAGACTAGTGTGCTTGCAAGATCAAGCCAACACTTAGTCAAATTTACATATACAAGAGAATCTGCACCTTTTACATGTGAGCGGGTGCCACCATCCGGCCACCAAGACACTCAATATAAATCTGCACAATTCTGCATATTTGACCCCTTCACAACTCGTCCAACCAACCACAAACCGAGAGATAAACATGCGCCTTTTTCACAAGTGCTCATGAGCTATGCGCTCATGCTACGCACTTCTCCCCTTTGTAATCGAGTTTCGACCATGCACCGGCTTCACCTGCAACCCATGTCCTTGATGCCACACTTAGAGTGTTTCATCAACCTCTTTCCCTGCAAGAACCTGTCTCCACGGCCACTCCTTCGTCAACTAGGATATCTGCTTGATTCCACCTTCACTTCGGTGTGTATGCTCTGATACCACCTGTCACGCCCCCACAGGCCTACGGTAGTGTTTCAACCGTGCCGGCAGTGTGCGGCACCACCCCACTTTTTCTTTTTAACAATACTCAAGTGTGAGGACTACGCCTAATTCACAACCGATACTTAGTTTGTTTTTCGCAACCAAGTAAAAAGCATTAAACCTTTACATCAATGATCACCCATACTTAATCATTATCCATAGCAATATAAAACAGCAATTGCACGATATAAAGGGGTGGGGTAACTCCCGAACACTCTGCCCAACAATATATATTATATCAGATTTTCAATAGTACAATGAGCTAGTGTGCTTGGAAAAATCCAAGCCAACACTTAGCCAATGTTATACATACAAGGCGACCTACCTTTACAATAGAGAATTTGCACCTTTATACATGAGCGGGTGCCACACACAGGCCACCAAGACGCTCGTATAATCCATGCACAATTCTACACGTACCAATCGTTCACAATCCTTTATAACTCAGCCACGTCCAAGAGATAGCCTCTGTTCATTTCTACCTTGTGCGCATGAGCTATGCGCTCAAAACTACGCCTCCTCTTCTTTGTGCATAGAGCTAAAGAAGTGATGGTTCGATGCTTGTTTGAATGCTCAACACTTATGCACATTTATATGGAGTTTAGCATGTGGGAGGGGTGTGCAAAGCCCCTCGGCCAACGCCCCAATCCTTCACACGGAACCCCTTATCCGCGCCCACGCAATGGTCGGCTTTCCCATGTTTAACGCCCTCCAAACCAGCGTATAAACATTCGTTGTCCATTGCATAACGTCTTATTACTGTTTAGCTGTTCGACGTTTACTCGCACCGCAGGTCGCCTGGCGTGCACGCTGCCCGTGCGCACCCGCCCGCGTTCACCCTCCGTGTGCCTCTGCCTATGCGCGCCCGCCCGGTCGTTCAACCCTCGTGTGCACCCGCCCAGTTGTCCAACCTTCGTGCACTTCCGCCCGATCGTTTAGCCTTCGTGCGTGCCCGCCCGACGTTCAACCTTCGTGCGCCTCTGCCCGGTCGTTCAGCCTTCGTGCGCGCCCGCCCGGCATTCCTTCGCCCGATGGTCCGCCCAAGTTGTCCGGCGCGTGCCCGGGGCACCTCACCGTGTCGTGCGCCTGTCGCACCGTCGCCAAACTCCCAAGGCGTTACATCAGGAGTGCCTCATGTGAAGGTCAAGGAACCCGATTCATTCGATGGTACAAGGAGTGCAAAAACACTTGGTAACTTCTTGTGGGACATGGAGCAATACTTGGAGAGATTGGGTCTATCCGATGATGAGACTAAGGTCAAAGTTGCTGCTAAATTCCTTACAAAAGATGTCAAGATGTGGTGGAGAAGAAGGATGGACCAGGTTGCAAATGGAAGTGCTACCGATATCACTTCTTGGGATGACATGAAAGGAGCCTTGTAGGCCCATTTTAGTCCTCAGGATGAAACATGGGAAGCTAGGATGAATATTAAGTTTATAAAGCAAACCGGGAACCTTCAAACTTATCAAAGGGACTTTGCAAGTGCGGTCCTTGAGTTACCTGATATGGCAGAGAGAGACAAGGTATTCAATTTCATTATTGGATTGAAGCCTTGGGCACGCAATGAGGTGAAGAGACAAAGGATTCGTACACTTGAAGAATCCTTTGCTGCAGTTGACAGGTTGGTTGAACATTATGATGAGACTTCTGATGATAGGAAAAAGAATTCTGATAAACCGAAAGAGAAGAAGAAGGAAGAAACTTCGAAGTCTGATGATTCGAAGGGAAAGAAAGTCTTGAAGTGTTGGATTTGTGCAGGGCCACATACGGTGAAGAATTGTCCCTCTAAACCGAAGTTGGCTGCCATAGCACAATCTAGTACGAAAGATGAAGGTGCTTTTGTGGGGATGATGCAGGCACTTAGCACTGCTGCTGCTATAGAGTTTCTCTCTCGAAAGGATCCCGAGAGGAATCAGTTGGAGTATGTCCGGATGAAAGTGGGAGATGTTGATATAATCACTATGGTAGATAGTGGGGCTTCTCACAATTTCATGGGAGAAGATACTGCAAGGAAATTTGGGCTGAAATATGTTCCTATCAAGGCACATATGAAGACAGTGAACTCTCCTCCGAATGAAGTTTTGGGTGTGGATGAACAAGTGGACACTACACTTGGTGATTGGACCGGGAAGGTGGACTTCACCATTGTGAGGATTGATGACTATGAGGCCGTACTTGGGATGGAATTTATGAAGCAATATGATGTGATGATCATTCCACACTTGAAGAAGTTGTACATCTATGATGGAAGGGAAGATGTACCCATAGGTGTGCCTACCTTTGGAGTCACTAGGCCGAATCATGAAGTGGCAACAATGCAGGTGAGGAGTGATGAAGGCATGGATGAGGTAAGTAAGCGTTTGTCAAAGGAAGAGACAAAACTTACCGAGCAATCCTTGGTTATCAAGTCACTTTTAGATAGCATCTTGGACTTGACAAGAAGACTAGAAGTGATTGAGGATGAAGAGGATGAACCATATATGAGACCAAGTGAGGACCGGGTTACCTACTTGCAGAGCTTGGAGGTTGAAGATCCTGATAGGTGGATCGAATTAATTAGTGAGGGGGAGCCTACAAGCTCTCACCCCTCTACATCTTCTTAGAGAAACAAGAAGATGGGGCTCATTGTTAGCTCCTCATGGCAGTGAGTCCCCTAAGCAGTTGAGCAGTTTATGATGGTGCAGGGATGGCTTGGCATCAAGCATCATGACATGTTGCAGATGGATGGAGATTACTTCATGGACCTGAACATGGACTATTCTGATGGAGTTTAGGATGTGGCAGATGTTTTGGGAAACAACTGATGATGGCATGGGGATGTTCACTCTCATTGTTTGGGCGTGATGGTTGGACTGATCACCCGACTGGTTCAGACATGGGGTCGCGAAGTGTACAGAGATGTGTTGACATTGGGTGGAGTATCATGGCAGCTGAGCACATGGAACACATGGATATATTGTGTTTATGAGGTCTCATGACAGATGAGCACATTGATCACTTGATGGTTTGATGACATGATGGAGGACACATTGTTGCAGTGGACATGTAGCTTGGTGTTGAAAGGATCAGCCTTTCATGGTGGAAAGCAGCATGGAGACATTGTGGCGGTTGGTCGATGGTCATGGGCATCGATGACATACCTTGGTATGGGATATCTTGGTGGCAGTTAGTCACTTGGATGAGACATGGTGGAGATGGAGGCCTACATATGTTGCAGGGATGTTTGCCGTATGTGAGGGGAGTCGACATCACGGTTGATGCTTGGAGTTGGGATGTTTTCGAGGACGACAACGACTTCAGGTGGAGGAGGATGTAACGCCTTGGGAGTTTGGCGACGGTGCGACGGGCGGACGACACAGTGAGGCGCCCCGGGCACGTGCCAGACAACTTGGGTGGACTATCGGGCGGAGGAACGTCGGGCGGGCGTGCACGAAGGCTGAACGACCAGGCGGAGGCGCACGAAGGTTGAACACCGGGCGGGCGCGCACGAAGGCTAAACGATCGGGCGGAAGCGCACAAAGGTTGGACAACCGGGCGGGCGCACACGAGGGTTGAACGACCGGGCGGGCGCACATAGGCAGAGGCACATGGAGGGTGAATGCGGGCGGGCGCGCACGGGTAGTGTGCACGTCAAGCGACCTGTGGTGCGAGTAAACGACGAACAACAGAACAGTAATGCGACGTTATGCGATGGACAACAGATGTTTATATGCTGGTTTGGAGGGCGTTAAACATGGGAAAGCCGACCATTGCGTGGGCGCGGATAAGGGGTTCCGTGTGGAGGATTGGGGCGTCGGACGAGGGGCTTCGCCCACCCCTCCCACACGCTAAACTCCATATAAATACACATAAGTGTTGAGCATTCAAAAAAGCATCGAACCATCACTTCTTTAGCTCTACGCACAAAGAAGAGGAGGCGCAGTTTTGAGCGCATAGCTCATGCGCACAAGGTAGAAATGTGCAGAGGCTATCTCTTGGATGTGGCTGAGGTATAAAGGATTGTGAACGATTGGTACGTGTAGAATTGTGCAGGGATTATACGAGCGTCTTGGTGGCCCGTGTGTGGCACCCGCTCATGTATAAAGGTGCAGATTCTCTATTGTAAAGGCAGGTCGCCTTGTATGTATAAAATGGGCTAAGTGTTGGCTTGGATTTTGCCAAGCACACTAGCTCATTGGACTATTGAAAATCTGATATAATATATATTGTTGGGCAGAATGTTTGGGAGTTACCCCTCCCCTTTATATCATGCAATTGTTGTTTTATATTGCTGTGGATAATGATTAAGTATGGGTGATCATTGATATAAAGGTTTAATGCTTTTTACTTGGTTGTGAAAAACAAATCGAAAGTGTCTACGGGGCTACGATTAGACCCGGCCTATGATTCAGCCATTGCTAACCTTCTCTTCCTTTGTAATCGAGTTTCGACCATGCACCGGCTTCACCTGCAACCTAAGTCCTTGATGCCACACTTAGAGTGTTTCATCAACCTCTTTCCCTGCAAGAACCTGTCTCCACGGCCACTCCTTCGTCAACCAGGATATCTGCTTGATTCCACCTTCACTTCGTTGTGTATGCTCTGATACCCCTGTCACACCCCCACAGGCCTATGGTAGTCTTTCAACCGTGCCGACGGTGTGCGGAACCACCCCACTTTTTCTTTTTAACAATACTCAAGTGCGAGGACTACGCCTGATTCACAACCGGTACTTAGTTTGTGTTTTGCAACTAAGTAAAAAGCATTAATCCTTTATATCAATGATCACCCATACTTAATCATTATAAACAGCAATATAAAACAACAATTGCACGATATAAAGGGGAGGGGAAACTCCCCAACAGTCTGCCCGACAATATATATTATATCATAATTTCAATAATACAACAGAATAGTGTGCTTGCAATCTCTCCAAGTATTGCTCCATGTCCCACAAGAAGTTACCAAGTGTTTTTGCACTCCTTGTACCATCGAATGAATCTGGTTCCTTGACCTTCACATGAGGCACTCCTCCACCTGAGCCATGCCTCACGGCCTTCTTCAACACCACTATTTCATCCTTGGATTCGTCAAGAGCTTTCTTCAAGTTCATGATCTCTGCTAGACCCTGGTCCCTTGAAGCTTCCACGTCCTTGACCTTGTATTCGAGTTGTGTACACATCAAATCAGTGTACTCATGCTGAGTTCGGAGTTCATCGAGCTCATCCTTCATCTTCAAGAATTCCTTTTGTTCTTCTACAACAAGGTCAAACTTTTCTCCAAAATGAGCCTCTAAGAAATCCACCCTTTCCACCACTTTCTGCATCAGATCGAAAATGTCTACGGGGCTACGATTAGACCCGGCCTGTGATTCAGCCATTTCTAACCTTCTCTTCCTTTGTAATCGAGTTTCGACCATGCACCGGCTTCACCTGAAACCCAAGTCCTTGATGCCACACTTAGAGTGTTTCATCAAACTCTTTCCCTGCAAGAACTTGTCTCCACGGCCACTCCTTCGTCAACCAGGATATCTGCTTGATTCCACCTTCACTTCGGTGTGTATGCGCTGATACCCCTATCACGCCCCCACAGGCCTACGGTAGTCTTTCCACCGTGTCGGCGGTGTGCGGCACCACCCCACTTTTTCTTTTTAACAATACTCAAGTGTGAGGACTACGCCTAATTCACAACCGGTACTTAGTTTGTGTTTCGCAACTAAGTAAAAAGCATTAACCCTTTATATCAATGATCACCCATACTTAATCATTATCAACAGCAATATAAAACAACAATTGTACGATATAAAGGGGAGGGGTAACTCCCGAACAATCTGCCCGACAATATATATTATATCAGAATTTCAATAATACAACAGACTAGTGTGCTTGCAAGATCAAGCCAACTCTTTAATGAGTTAATGAATCCATGAGGTTATTATGTTTTCGTAGTGAGTTATTATTTATCCTTGGTTCTAATTTGGTTTATTGTATTTCATTTATACTTTTATATTATTATTACAACTATTCCTATTTTATTTTATTTAGTTATGTTCTTAGCAAATCATCTCTCTAAATTAACGATAAAAAGTATGGTATATCTTGATTAGTATTCTAATATATATATATATTATCTCATTAAATAAATTAAATTATTTAATAAACAATCCTATTATCTTTTAGATTTTCTCGATAATTAGGACCATTAATAAATACAAATTAACTTTACTTTTTAAAATAAGCATCGTGATTATTAATTCTCTTAGTTTACCTTAACAAACTAATTTATAGATATATGTAGTAAATAAATTAATAAATGAATAATTTAAGGTTTTAAACTTACCATTAAAATTATATATTTATTTGTATCCTAATAATATTAGTACCCATTTATTTCCATCCTAACAACCGATTATCATTATCAAGTTTGACTAAGAATGGACATTATTAAATAAATCATTTTAATATAATTTAATAACCTTCAGAATTATTTTAGTTTTGATGCTATTCTCTGAGGTATTAATTATACCTAATTTTACGTATTTATAGAAATAGAATAATATATCATTAATCTTAAGATTAAGTAAAATAAATAATAATATTAAATTTATTAATATAATTTTGACCGGACCTTAGAGTCCAAATTAGCCATTAATTAGCCGTTATGTAGCCGTTGGAGTCTCTGCTCAGTCTATTTAACATGCTAGGCGAGATATGTTTCTTCAAGTTGTCCTGACGATGAACCACACTAGTTGGTTCGAAACGTGTCGACAAAGGTCTTTTTCATGTGATTTATGCCAAAGCTCTTCTTATAAATATGATGGATCACAAAAGCCTCAATTCTACAATAGTTACTTGAGATCAAGGTGATTTGTATACATTTTGAAATGTGCACACAATAGGTAATGTCAAAATCTTTGTAGCGCATACACCATCGCTAACCCTTTGCACTCTGTAGTTGAGCAGTTCTTCTCTGCCTTTGATATTTTCCTACTTGCGAATGCTATAGGGTGATCAAGATCACCTTCACCTGGCTCGGTCATGACCGCACCTAATGCAATACAAAAGGAATCTACATGAACATGAAAATATTTCTTCTAGTCTAGGAACACCAGAATGAGCGCAATCACCATAGTTTCCTTTAACACATCTAGATTGTATTGATACCCCTCATCCTAGAAAAAAATGTTGTCCTTCTTTAATAACTTCTCCATTGGCGTAGTTATCTATGCATACTCTTTGATAAAATTCCTATAATATCTGGTGTGGCCCAACATTGTGCACAACTTCTTTACATTCTTGCGAATCTCTAAATTGACAATAACAACTATCTTCGCAAGGTCAAAAATTAATTCCTACTCGCATACCATATGGCTTAGAAGGACTCCATAAGGCAAACAGAAGTCACATTTCTTCAATTCATGTAAATCCGATATCTGCGACAAGTATCCAACATAAGGCGTAGACTTGCAATGTTGCGCTTTACCAATTCAAGCACAGTCCAGTCATCAAAATACACTTCTAATAATTTATGGATGAACTCCTTTAATGTTGCAATTACAAACCTCAAGAAGATTGCAAGTGCATTCTTCAACCTGAATGGCATCATTGTGTACTGGAAGCATACCCACCCCATCGCAAAGTTCATCTTACTGTGATCATCCAGTGCGATCTTAATCTGATAGTACCCAAAGAGCCCATCTGTGAATGAATGGGCTTCCTACCCTCCCACATTCTCCAAAACTTCATATGTAAATGGTGTTGGAAATGTGTCATGAATGCACACATCATCGAGCTTTCTCAGATCTACACATATCCTAATTTCACCTTGTTGCTTCTTTTCCTAAACAACCATAGGGCTCTCCCAATTAGATTCTTCCACTGGCTCAATGATTCCAGCCTCCAACATTTTATCTAACTCTTTGTGCACCTTCTCCTTATACTTGGGATTTAGGCTATAGGGTCATTGTTTTATGAGATTTGCATCAAGTTTTAGACTTATCTTTATTACACCCAGATCTCTGACAATGCCCTTCAGATCCAAGAACTTGGTAGGAAACAATTCACGATACTCACATAGTAGCTTCGCAACTTTATCAACTATATATTTATCCCAATAATCGCTTATATTTGCAAATTTAAGTTGCAGTTCAGATCCAATATTTACTTTCCTGGTCTTTAGAGGTTTCGTTATATCAAGGTTTGCTACTTTTGGGCCTTCAATCTCGTGTTGTCCCTCGGTCTCTGGAATGTTAATATTTCATGGATCCTCTTCTTCTATTTCTACAGTCACATTGTAGCATTCCAGCACATGGCACAACTGTGTATTCTAGTATGGTAGAACCCATTCTACCAATTCCTCAGGCATCCTAAAGATTATGGCCTTGATTTCCTAGAGTGCTTCATCAATGCATGCAAATCCATCCTCAAAAATGAAGGTTAACAAGAAAATTTCCTTCAGGATATCCCACTCAACCATCCCATGGTTTAGCTCTATTTCCAAGTAATATTTCATCATAATAGTATCTAGGGTGTGACAAAATATCTATACCCATTCTGGTTGAGGCTCCTCCCCCAAGCTCTAGTCCATCGCACCAAATTCTCTCGCAAATCAACCTTTCTTGTGTATTTCTCTATCAGGTGGGTATTCGTGTACCCAAAAATTAGCTTCATCATTTGCTTGTATTCTTTCCAGTCAGCAAAGATATCCTTATATGTACCCCACCAGTAGGTAGGTGTAGCGCGTAGCACCAAATCAAGAGCCTGGAACCAATGTTCCTCTAGCACCTCCCTTTTAAACTTATCTAGAAACAAACTAACATCATCTAAGCCATCTTAATGAGGAATATTTATTACATCCATGGATACACACTAAAGTAATTTTGACATCATACTACAACATAATGTTGAAACTTCATGCAAACTATTTTTCCAATGCTCGAGTTATTCATTTAAATGTGAGGCCCAGGAGCTATCTTTGTCCCACATAATTTTCCCATCTATAGTGGGACTAATACAATCTTCATTGTGCACAGTAATCTTGTATATCTGATCCAAATTGTCATCCTCTTCATAGTCACGGACTAGTTCAGTGTACCATGCTCCCTTAGCAGGATCTAGTGGTACAATAACTTGCAACTCCTTCCTTTCAAATGTCATCCTTCGCTTCTTCAAGTTAATTATGATATCCATGTTGAAGGCCTAATCAATTCTCAAGAGTGCAGAGTAAGGATTGATGTCATCCACAATTTCAATTACTTCAAATTCGTCTAGAGCGCTTGCTCCTTCAATGTCTATTGTTACCCCATATAGGCGCCCCATAGGAATGATCTTCTCTTGATTCGCCATACGTAGTTGTATAGGAGATTATTGTAGCATAGGTCTCCCCATCCTTTCCCATGTTTTCTTTAGCAACACATTCACACCAAATCCTATATCTAGGATGACTTGATCCATTTCGTATTTTCCAATCTATGTGGTCAAC
Organism: Pinus taeda; assembly: GCA_000404065.3. Classification (NCBI taxonomy): domain Eukaryota; kingdom Viridiplantae; phylum Streptophyta; class Pinopsida; order Pinales; family Pinaceae; genus Pinus; species Pinus taeda. The sequence goes on along the minus strand of APFE031707222.1, from coordinate 11,179 downwards.
CTCATTTGGTGCCCTGTTCGCTTTTTATGTTTACCAAATTTCCTCATAGTGTGTTGTTTGAGAGGAGTCTTGATGTTGGAATAGGGTCCTTAGGGTTAGTTTTGGGGTTAATTTTATCCAATTTTGTAAACGTTTTGTAAAAAGAATGTAAAGTCTCCATAATATGTGGATGCGGAGCATGCAGATAGATAGGAGTCAAAATGGCCTTAGACCTTTCTTTTGGTTGGTTTTAAGATTCTCCCATTGTCCACAGACAATGGTGTTATATTGAAAAAGATATAAATAGTTGAGTCATAGTGAGTCTTAGAGATGAATTTTGATGGAGAATGGGTACACTGAAAGGTTTTTGTTGTCTGAGGCAAGTAATAAGGCAGGAAGGCTCTACTTCATGTGCTTAGGTGAAGAAGGGAAGGCTCATGCAGTTGAGTGCATAGGAGGCCTAGATAGAGTCTGCAACTGAGTGCACAGACCCTTGTAGTTGAGTGCATAGGGTAGGAAAATCTGTAATATAAGAATTGAATATCAATAGACTGTTATTGAATAAGTACTGTGTATTTATGTTAATTTCTTTATGTTATATTTTGTTGATTAAATGATATGTTTTATGAAATAACGAATGAATGTTGTGTGAATTCACTGAATCTATCTTAATAATGCATGATATGAATGGTTATCTACTTTTGTGAATTTAAAGGCTATTTCTGTTATGTTTTCTGATGAATTAAATATATTTGAGTGAACTCAGATCTAGAATAGTTTATTGATGTGAGAAAGTAGGTATATTGATTGTTTAAGGTCCACAAATACTGAACGTGGACCTTCGTGAAGATCTGAAACCATTTTAACTTAGTTACAGTGAAGAGCCCTAGAAGACTACCATTATGCGTGGAAGCAGATCTAAGGCACTGAAAGACATCACACTAGTCTCTCAATGTAGAAACTTGGTTCTTGCATCCTCCAATACTACATCGGGTGAGACTATGTCCTGCACTACGCAAGTTGCTACCGAAAGGGCCAGTAGTGTAGAGTTTTGTTGGTTTGCACAACTAACTTTGAACCTAGGTCAAGACCCCTCAATACAACACTTAATTTTACCCGTACAGATTTGGATTAGCTCCTCGATTCCTTCCAATGCCTTACTATCCCACAACATCTTCATACATGTTTTTAGAAAAGTGGCTAATAGCGAGGGGTATACGTCCTACACTTCATTGTTTACAAATGGTTTCTCTTGACTTCCTGACATATAAGCCTCAGCAAATTTCTTCTTGGCCTCCATAAAAGGTTCCTTAGCCCTGTTGAGATCAAATCCAACCTCCTTTTTGGAAGCCTACCGTACCAATCCTTCGGTTTCTGGCTGCTTCACTTTGTCTTCTCCCATGGAAATACCACTTCGTGTCACAATATTGATGCTATGATCCTCTTCGCTAGGCTCTTCCCTCATCATTTATATTTTATGCATAGATTGTTGTGTATTTTTATCCTACATCATGGCTATCAATACTAGGAAATATTTTAGCACACGATCAAATTGTTTGAATGATCCGAATGGAAAATGGCATTAACCCATGGTATTCATCCACTCATGTTATCCATCCACCCATGGAATTTACCCATGGCATTGTAAGTTTCATCCACCCATGGTATTTATCCACCCATAGTATTCATTCACCCATGGTATTTTCCCATGATATTGTGATATCCACCCATGGTTTTCATTCACCCATGGAATTTACATGTGGTATTGTAACTAAAAAAGGTTATAAGTAGCTAGTCACATTTTGTAAAAGTACAGTTTGTCTGCCACAATGTAGCTTTTACAATTATTCTTCGTTTTAATAAAAAAAATCTTTGTGGTTTTTTTTATTGGGCATTCTCCTCTTTTTCTTCTGGCATTTCACTTTATCGGATCTTCGGGGCCTCACCCCCAAAATCCATTTCAAGCTTTTAGATCTTAGGGCCCTCCCCCCAAGATCTGGATCAGTGGTATCATAACAAGTTATGATTCCATGGGAATGAGGGTTTGATGCATATTTTAGTTTCAATTTTTTGCAACAATACTCAACAAACTTCAGGCGCATGCTACATCCTCCACAGAGCATTTTCTTGGGCCAAGTAGGAAGAATATTTCTTTTTTCATTTTTTTGCAGGAATGTTTTTGGGCGGTGAGTTTGCAAATAAGATATAAAATTTTTGGTGCAAAATTTACAAAAAAAATAGTAGACCTGGATTCCTTGCGAAAAAATACCCAAATTCCAAAAAAAAAATCAGTCAAATTGGAGTTTGGATGAGGGAGATATCACTAATTTAAAATCAGCTATGTTGCAAACATGTTTCTCATGAAAATTCATGGATGACGAATCTCCTATCATTTTTTGCATTTTTTGTGTAGAATTTCAGAAAAGTGATTTTACATCTGAGCTCCTCTCGAAAAATCACCCAATTTCAAAAAACAATGGGTTGAATCAGAGTTCGGATGTGGGAGATATCAATGATTTAAAATCAAGTATTTTTTCAAAACTTTTGTGACAACAGAACAATTGCAGTGTGAATATGAGATTCCAAAGTGTCCAGATTATGATTTCCAACACATGGGAAGATGCAGAATGGTCATTCTATTTCCAAAAAAATATTATAATAAATATTTTGAGTTATATTGGCCGATTTGTTTCCATTTTAAACTTGGAGCAGCATTCAAAGTGGTTTCCCTTTGGAGACATACCTTGCTTCACATTCATTAGTTTTAGCATAGCATCATCTGACTTGGGTGCTTTGGAGATGTTCCCTCCTGCCCTAGGCTATGTAGGCACCTGCTATTTCATCAAAAATCAACATCACAGTTATAGGTCAACTACACAAAATCCTTGTCATCAAAGTCCATTTACTAGTCTGCACGTTGTTAATATCACAGTTGGTCACAAGCATTACTAGTTATCTCTATCCTCAGATCTTTATTTTTCATGGTTATGGGTCATCCACAAACTCACACTTCATTGAAGTCCATTTTTTAGGCTTCACACTATCAATATCACAGTTGGTCATGAGCATTAGAAGGTATCTTTATCCTCAAGATCTTCGTTCATCATGGTTATGGCTCATCCACAAACCCACACTTTATTGAAGTCCATTTTCTAGGCCGCACACTCTCAGTATCACAGTTGGTCACAAGCATTAGGGGCTATCTTTGTACTCGGATCTTCGTTCATCATGGTTATGGATTAACCACATAAAACCATTCTCTTCAGTGGCTCTTCATATTCAACAAAGGCTTCGCAAGAGGGAACTTCATGCAATGGGGAACATTTCTTCTTAAAGAGGGAGGAATGTTCTGAATGGAAAATGGCTTCAACCCATGGTATTCATCCACCCATGGAATTTACCCATGGCATTATAAGTTGCATCCACCCATGGTATTTATCCACCCATGGTATTGTAAGTGGCATCCACCCATGGTATTTTCCCATGGTATTGTGACATCCACCTAAGGTATTCATTCACCCATGGAATTAAATTGTGGTATTGTAACTGAGAAAGGATACAAGTAACAAGTCACATATTGTAAAAGGACAATTTGTCTACCACAATGTAGCTTTTATAGTTATTCTCCGCTCCAATAAAAAAAACTTTGTGGTTTTGTTTATTGGTAATTATCCTCCTTTTCTTCTAGAATTTCAATTTTTCATATCTTTGGGGCCTCTCCTCCAAAATCCATTTCAATATTTTATATCTTGGGAGCCTACCCACAAGATCTAGATCACTACAATACTCACAGGAGGTGTTGTCATTTACTGCTCACTCACTGCTTTGCAAATGATCAGTGGTCTAAGATGCATGAGAACAACGAATTTGAAGCCATTTCATGAGTGAAAGAAGTTATCAATGTCTGATGAGATCCTCTCCATTGCATAATTCTTGGAAAGATCTTTCAGTTCATACATAGAAGTCCAAAAAAGGGCTCCCGGATCAAAAGTTAGAGCCTGTAGAAGGTTTCCCCTGAAAACCCCAATTAATTGAGGAAAATGACTAAGTATGGAGAAAAAATCACAATCGAGACTTGGGATAGTTCATTGCAAACGATTATTGGTATTGGCAGGGACCAAGAGGTAAAGAACATTGATGATTGCAAAAACTATGATCTATTGATCGTTGATATCGCATATCGGCATCGGGGGGTCATAGCACCATGTTTATCGGTATTGGTGGGATTTAAGTTCTGAAGACTACACCGGGGAGCTGATTGTGATACGATGTAATATCATCGAGGGAGGCCGAGAAATTCGTTAACAAAGAAAATGGTTAAAAAAATAGGAGCGAGTAGCCCCCCTTCTCTCTCCTCCATGTGGCACAATCCCACATCTCACATCCCACATCAGAGCAGTCGCGAACACCGATATCGCATATCGCATCCCGCAGATCCAACAGTCCCTTATTTACATCATACTCCAAGCCATGTGGGGGACCAATAATGTGATATATTGTTGCAACGTTGGGGAAGGGTCAAAAAGTGTTAACAAAGTAAATCATGGAAAAATAGGAGCTGGTGGTCCCCTTTGTCTCTTCTCCATGTCATGGTATGGTGCATTGCATATTAGTGGATCGGCGGAGTAGAGGGCTCACTCTTCGAAATACCCCGTGACATTGCTATTTTACAATACAATGTTAAATCAATGATGAGGGGCTGATTCTGATTAACAAAGGATTTCACGGAAAAGCCAAGGCTAGGTAGGCTTTCTTCTCCCTCCTCTAGAGGGGCCACATGGTGGCATATGTTTGTTCCACTGAACTGATATAGCAGCTAACGTCAGCAATGACGTGGCACATAAGGATGCTGATGCAATGGGTGGACATATGTCACTCATTTTTGGCATTCTCAAGGGTCCTATGGGACCATTTTTGGGTGTCATGTGTCACCAATCACAGGGAGACACGTGGCAGTGATGACATCATCTATCGCAATTGGTGATCGGAAACCGCTCAATGTAAACCTTTCTCTTCTGCTATGTTTCCTCCCTGGTTCCTACTATGATAAGGAAAGAGGCCCCCGAATGCGATAGGTTATGTGTTGTATTATATAGGGATTTCACATTTGGGAAATTGGTCATTGAGCGACTTTTGTGGCATAAAGAAAAGTCACCCCCCCCAATGCATTTATTGAGAGCTTTAGAGCCAACACATGGACCCTTTGGTTCTAGCCCCGGTTGTATGAGGAGATTCAATAAAGGGACCAAAATAAAGATAGCCTAAGGCGGGAAATCAAAGACACTCATTCACTCTTTCCAGAGGTATAAGCTTGTTCCCTTTCACCTATATGAAGATATGAATGCGCATACCCCTTAAGACTTCTATCATTAAGTTGCGAATGCACCCCTAGGTGAAAAGAAAGTTTGTATTTTTGTAAATTGTATCACTTAGGAACATAGATCTTGCAGAATATTACAGGATTGGTGGTGTTTCCTCCTTTGAGGTATTACAGTGTGTTATTTACCTATTCCATTCATCTTATATGTTTTCCTCCTTTGAATTCATGCAATAATATATATTATACTTTGATATTTCATACTTGTCTACAAACTCATCTATGTTAAAGGGTTAATGCATATGCCTGTGTGAGGTGATGAAATCTTATTTTCAAGCTTTATTGCATGAAGCATATCACGCAACTTCTTTTATTTCCATTGCATCTTCCTCTAAATCAGTAGTTATAGTAAATCTCATGGTTTCAGGCTGTATGTTTTACATATATAATTCTTGGTGCTTTGAGTTCTATATCCTAAGTTGTTCTTCCTCTTTGACTTCTCTCATTTATCTTATAAAGCTAATTAAAAATGTAAATCTTTGAAGTGCTTGGCCTCCACTATTTCCGTTATATTTCTGGGAACTATGCATTTGTAGAAATTTTGAAACATATGGCTTCTATCTTTGGATCAAAGAACCAACTCTCTGATATATATGTATAGAATACCGGTGATGTATCCTCCTGCTTGAGAGTCATTTGAGGCACAAAGATTTATATTTACCCATGCACTAGTCTTGTAAGAAATCCAAGGCTATTTCTAGGAGTGACCACATCTTCTGGCACCATTTCTGGGGAACGTATTGAAGGATTTTTCCCCTAGGATACAACAAATTGAGCACCCCTCCTGTAGGTGAGCGAAATCTATTCTAATTTCACTCACATCATCATGGCGACTCCACCACCCCCTCATTATCATTCATCAACCTGGCTTTTAGAAGGCCTCATACTCACTCCAGCACCTCACAGCAGAAAGCCCCATTTGTTTCTAGCCCTGAAAAAATAATTTTAAGGAAATTTTGGAGAGAGAAAACTCCCCCTACCTCTACTACCATCTCACTAGCCTTTGCAACTTCCTCCTCCAGTTATCAACCCACTGTTGCTCACAATTTAGGACTTACTCCTAACACCCTGACATACCCTCCTTCCCCTCCAACCCCTGTGGTATTGACCTCAGTTCCTCAATAAAATTTCAATCCTCCTCCACCATTCCACATGGCTCTTCCAAGATTTTTGCTAAATAAGTATGCACCTCTCGATCTACCTCAGCACCTGAGTGTTATGCCCCAGGACTACTTGAAGCTTTTTCCTAGGTTCAATGGGGAAGATGATAATTCTTATCAGAAACACATTTATGCCTTCTCTACTTTTACTGAGAACCTGGATGTAGAACAACTATATGTGGTCCTGAGACTTTGTGTACATTCCCTTGAGGGAGAAGCTAGAAAATGGTTCAAAACCCTCTGTGATGCTTTCATCACTACCTGGGAGGAACTAGAAACCTCCTTCACACAAAAATGGAGTGAGAAGAGAGATCATTAGTACCTCCTCACAGAGTTCAATGCCATCAGGAAGAAGCCAAAGGAGAATATATCATATTTTAATAAGAGTTTCAATAAGCAGTATAACAACTTGCCTATTGAGATAAACCTCCCCTAGTTGTTGCTCGAGTAGTTTACTTGGGAGCCTTTGAATCTAACTTTGGTTTCACCTTAAGAGAAAGGAAATCTCCTACCTTCAATCAACTCCAGGTCGATTCTCTGGAAGTAGAAATTTTTTTACCTCCACAGGGAATTCAAGTGGAAAGCAGGAAAAGACCAGGAATAGAAGAGGTAAATAAGAAGCTTCCTCCTCTGGTCAAACTAGAGAATCACTAGACTAGAAGTTGGAGGAGCTAGATAAACTCATCATGAGTTTGTCACGTAAGGTTGGAAAACTCAAAATTCAAAAGAAGAGTCCCTCTAAATAGAATTCTAAAGTCAATAATCGAGGATACAACCCACAGTATAGAAGGCCTCCATTACAGATACTGCCAAGGGAAAGAGAGGAACAGTCAGATCAGATCCCTCATCCTTTATATTTAGGAAATGATCCCGATGAGCAATGGTCAAATACACAGGCGATGCAGGGAAACTTATATTTTCTTTCTTTGAAGAATAATAGGAGAATATGGTTCATCAGATGGTCAATTATGATGGAGAAGCAGCAGATGAGCAAGATATGGATTATTATTGCAAATAGTTTGCAGAGTTCATGCTGGAACAACCACAACGTAAATATAATATAATATCTTCAAAGAAGAGGTTTAGAGAACCAAAGTAGCAAGAGGAAATTTCTCCCATGTTACTCCTCCATTACTTGACAAAGGGAAAGGCAAGTTGGATTCTCACCCTACCATGATAAAATTCTCCTTGAATAAGGAAAGAAATGGCTCAGGGGAGAAAACAACAAAGAAAGCACCTGTCATGTAGAAAAACAATGGTGGTAGTGAAGGAGAAGCTGAGCCAGGAGGTATAGAGAAGACCTAGTCTACATTCAACCTTCAAAGGGAGCTTTTAAAAGTAAAAATTTATGTTCCATTGTCTGAGCTTCTTTAGCAACCTACCTATAAAGCTCAGGTATCTCAATTCATGCTTCCATTAGTCTCATCATTGTTACACAACATTTTGTCACTGTTCCTGTACTCCCCATTCCTCGATCTTGGAGGACCTCTACAGTGAACCTTACATGCTTTCCTATCATGAAGAGACTACGCTTATGTCCCTCTTCATGGGAAGAACATTTCTCTTTTGCATCCTTTCCCAGGGATCTTCCTTTTATCCCAATCTACAAGACTGATGCTAGTACTCAAATTCTTCCTTGCACCGATTTGTAAGGTTTAAAACTAGGCCTAGCACTGTATGGTGCAAGTGAGCCCTTCATTACTTGCACTGATCCTCTTTTGGCAAGCTTTTAAATATGGGGTCGAAGCTTCCAGGTCTAGAAGCTTCGTAATGGAAGTTTGGTAAATGGTTGGGCTGGATGGAGAAGAGGAATTCAGTTTGGACTCCTTTCCCCTATTAACATGGCACAAACCTAATAGATAAGGCCTCTCCCATAATAAGAGGAACCATCTCCCCTCCATGAAAGCTATATAAACTCCTCCTTTCCCAAATTGAACTAGTCTTTTTTGGAGCTTGAATAACCAATAAGATATCTATAGCTTCTTTTCCTTCCAGTTTATGTGTGTAAAGGGATAATAGTGTGTTTGGTTTGGTTTGGAACTAAAGGTAAGAAGCATTAAAATCCCATTGTTGAGGTTAACCATGAGATGTTAGAAGTGGTGTTGGAACCTGGATACATTGGAGCAAACTTGCAACATCAAGGCTTTGGTTCTATCTCTTTCTGAGATTTATATCAATACAACTAAAGATTTATTTCCTACATTGGGTGTCATATTACATTTAATGGCTTAAGATTCCTTGACTTTTTAAGTAAATTGAATGCGACTGCATGCTATTACATTTTTTGTTGTCTCTTGTGTATTTGTTTTAGGTATTTTAAGGAGAAGAACTCAAAGGAAGCTAGAGCAAAGGAGCGAGATCATCATCAAGCAGAGTAGCGTTCTAAGAGGTAGGCCGTCTTATTCAATTCTGTAGGTTTTAACCCCGTATAGAAATTACCTGCATACGAATTCTAAATCACAGCAAAAATAAAAATGTGAGAGCATAACACATAAAACACATATACACAGAGATTTCCCACTGGATCTCAAAACCGAGACTACCAGCTTGATTTTTCATTATATTCCTTTCAATGTTACAATACATATTTATACATGCCGAAGCATCCAATACCATGGACCGAAAACCATCGCGTCCAAAACCATGGACCGAAAACCATAGGTAGGTTCGCCCAACCTAATATAGGGTCCAAAAAAAAATTTCTCGGGGGGCTACCCGCCCCCCCTCAAACCCCTCGTTGCGCAACCGACGCAACGAAGGGGGGGCTTCGCCCCCCCCTCTAACCCCTCGGTTCACTACGTAAGTTAGTCGTGGAAAGAATATAACACAACCCAACAATCTCCCACTTGTTGTTTCTCTTTCCACAAGGGGCCATAGGAGAGCTTAGTCATTTTTCGAACCTTGAAACGCCCATTATTTCCCTACACCAAGAGAACTTCTCAGAGCTCACAGATTTTGTCAATGCATCTGCAGTATTCTTCAAAGTGTCCACCTTTACCAGCAACACCTTTTTGTCTTCTATCATATCCCTCACAAAGTGATACTGAACATCAATGTGCTTTGTCTTTGAATGATAAGCATTCTTTGCCAAGAAAATTGCACTTTGGCTATCACACTCTATCCTTATAGCTCCCTGTACTAACCCCATACTTGAACACAATCTCTGCAACCAAACTGCTTCCTTGCTTGCAAGAGTGGCTGCCATGTATTCTGCCTCTGTAGTTGATAGTGCCACTACAGATTGTTTCTTACTCATCCAACTGACTGCACCTCCAAATAGGTAAACACATACCCACTTGTAGATCTTCTCTAATCCAGATCTCCAGCCCAGTCTGCATCAACAAAGCCACAGATATCCAACACTCTGTCCAATCCTGGTCTTCCTTGGTAGCACAAACCATAATCACTAGTGCCACGCAAATACCTGAAACCCGCTATCACTGCTGTCCAGTGCTCCTTCCCTGGTTTTGACATAAACCCTGCTCAATACTTCCACTAACATGTGCGATTCTGGTCCCTAGTACGACCCAAAATGGCATACATCAAGCTACCGATTGCACTTGCATATGAACACGGGACATGTCCTCTTCCTCTTCTTGTGTCTTGGGACACTGTTCAGCAGATAACCTCACACCTACAGGAATAGGAACCTTCACCGGTTTACTATCCTGCATATTAAACCTCTGCAATATTGTATCGACATACTTCCTCTGGTTTAACCAGAGCTTCCTCTTTGCCCGATCTCTTTTAATTTCCATGCCCAAAATATAGTTTGCAGCACAGAGATCTTTCATGTCGAATTTGGAGGACAATTGGGTCTTCAAATCCTGGATAATTTCTTTGTCATTTCCAACCAACAACATATCATCCACATACAAGACCAGATAAATAACACGGTCACCAATTAATTAAAATACACACAATGATCTGCTTTGCTTCTGGTGAAGCCAAGTCCCCGTATAAATGTATCAAATTTCTGATACCACATCCTTGGTGACTGTTTTAATCCATAGAGAGACTTCTTTAACTTGCATACTAGTTATTTCTTACCCTTCACTGCAAAGCTTTCAAGTTGCTTCATGTAGATTTCCTCTTCCAAATCCCCATGAAGAAATGTCGTCTTGACATCCATCTGTTCTACCTCAAAATCAAAAGCAACAACAACAGATAAAAGTAATCTAATAGAAGTTACCTTGGCAACAAGAGAAAAAATATCACCAAAATCAATTCCCGGCACCTGGGAATAACCTTTTGCTACCAACCGAGCTTTGTATTTCTCCACCTTCCCTTCTGCATTTGTCTTCTTCTTGAACACCCATTTGCTGACAATGGGTTTCCTTCCAGCCGGCAACTCCACCAGATCCCAAGCCTCATTTTTGTGCAAAGATGCCATTTCATCAACCATGGCCTCTTTCCAGAGTTTTCCATCATCTGAATCCACTGCTTCCTTCACAGTTCTGGGATCATCATCAGTAACAGACAAAGCAAAGTTTGAACAGAAAGCAGATGGACTATATCTTTCTGGCTGCCTTCTTTCTCGAACTGATCTTCTCACAGCTAGAGTTTGTGGCTCTTCATCTTCTGATTCTCCTCTGCTACAGAGTCTGATTCTTCCTCCTTTAGTTCAAAATCTATCTTCACAGGTTCCTTTGGTTGGACTTCA
>APFE031707217.1:19076-36849 GCA_000404065.3 Pinus taeda | reverse complement strand
TTATTTATTAGTAAATACTATTTATTTAGCCTAATCTAAAATTTCTCTTCATCTATTTAACTTGATGCCAAGATTTGATTCTTCATCTTGTCATGACATGAATGGTTGAAAAGTCACCACACTAGATGGTTCAAAAGATGTTGAAGCCTAAATTTCAAATAATGTAATCTTATTATTAGAATTTTTAATTAATTAAATAATAATATGATAATAGTGTTATATGTCTTGATCTTAATATTACTATATTAATATTGTTGAAATTAATTTAACTATTATTGTAATTAGATAAGCCAATAATAATGTTAATATGAATATTAATGCCATCATATTATTATTAATAATATAAATTAGTTGTTGTTGTTGTTAGATTGTGAATTTCTTGATGTTTAAAATGAAATTTTGAATGTATAAATAGATTCAACGCCCTAAAAAACCCTAACATGCTCAAATTTTGCAAATAAAACAACTTAAACTTATTATTCTAAAAAATCTCTATTGGATTTTAGAAAATACTAACCAAAGTACTTGGAAAAGGATCATTTCTTCTATTAAAATAGATATAAATAAAGCTATATATAATAAAATAATAAAATTACCCAGGTTTGTTACTATTGTTAAAATTATTATTAGTATTGAAAATATTATTAATATATTAATGTTATCAATGTTAAAGAAATGGATAATAATAACTATAATAGCTATGATGCTACTATAATAATAAATCCTAATGAATTTATAAGGGTAATAAGATTAATAATATGGTATTAGTTACCTTATTATTAATATAATAAGGTGATTAATACTTAAGTAAATAAAAATATTAATATTAGTATTCTAATCCCTTAGGGTTAACTCTATTGGTCAATCTATGTCATTACAACGCATTTACTATTGAGAGGTCATAGGTCCAATTCTCTTGACACCCTCAAGGTTGGGCTCTATGATTGAGCCTATAGGAAGTGATCCCTTCCTGTGGATCTACTTGATACACATCTTTTGTCAACATAGCAATCAATAATCTCTCAGGTCCATGAATCACATAGAAAAATAAATAACATTAATATTATTACAATTAAATTTATTATTATTATTATTATGATATATAAGGTGAATATTAACACTAAAAATAGCATAATTCATATTAGGGTTATTATTATTAATAATATTATTTTACTATTATCAATATGATGAGACTACTAGTAAAATAATATTTTAGTGATCCCTTCGTGTGGATCTACTTGGTATTCGTATGGCTCTGCTTCGTATCTACACTTGGTATTCGTATGGCTCTGCTTGGCACAATCTTCTGTCAACACAACAATCAATAATCTCTGAGGTCCATGAACCACATAGAAAAATAAATAACATTAATATTATTACATTTAAATTTATTATTATTATTATTATATATAAGGTAAATATTAACACTAAAAATAACATAATTCATATTAGGGTTATTATTATTAATAATATTATTTTACCATTATCAATATTATGAGACTACTAGTAAAATATTATTTTATTTTCACTAGACATGTGAGCCAAGTACTCTCACTATTTTTTAATAATAATAATAATTATTATTATTATTATCAATGCCAATTATGATATTCTTAAATATTTAATTAATAATTATAATTAAAATGTTAATTTTATAATAACATTAAAGTTATTTAGGTTAAAATTGTATTGGCTTATTGTATTAGTTACCTTATTACAATAATAATAAAAATTAATTTCAACAATTTTAATATAGTGATATTAAAAAATACCAATAAATTGTTATAATATTAATTTATTAGTAATGAAGAACATTAATAATAAAGATTAATCATCATAATAATTATTAAAATAAATACCAATAAAATTATAAAATATTTTTTTGTTAGATTAAATTGCTAGGATCAAGTTAAGAGAGTTGGTGAAAACCACTAGTTCTCATCCATGGTCACTACAACTCATCCTCATATGTTTTTAATTGGAATATCTTCTACTCATACCTACTATTCGAGAAAACCCAACCATGGAATTTGAAATAGCACCTCTCTCAGCCTCAGCCTGGGTAAAAATCACATATTAAAAGGTGGATTTGGAAAACGATGGAGCAAGCAACACAACAATACAAACGGTAGCTTATGGGGCCTCTAAGGGTTGTCACAGAAGAGAATGTCAAGTTCCCTATCAAACATAAGAATAACGGTAGGACCAAAGCCCTAAATGCCATGGCGTCGAATGGAACCCTTGTTCAAGGTAACAATGAAGGCGACGATGAAGGTTGAGCCAGTGGTTGGGGCATCCCATGCATTTGATCCTTAGCTTCTCACATATCTTTGCAAATCTCTATCAAGATTCCCTCTTGTGTTCATTTTTTCTTTGGTTTTGTTCCACAGATTTGGTATGGGACTTTAAGCTTTCCTTGAAGCTTCAGATGGGTATTCCCTTTGTTATGCAATGTCTACTCTTCTAAGGTAAGCAATTGGAAGACTTTTTCCCTCTTTCAATATAACATTGGTAAATATGCTATTGTTTTTATGATCCTTCCTTTATGGGGTGGGGAGGGTTGAGGAAAATCCTTCCACCTCTTGGGATTTTTCTTATAAAGATGTTGTCCATGCTCAACCCTCCCCAAAGGAAACTTAGTCCTTGGTAGCTCCTAGGTCATTTCTGGTCAAAAAATATGAGGAAGTTCCCTCCATAGAAATGTCTCACCCTACTCTTGAGGACCTCCATTAACTCATTGAAGAGTCAACTTTAATCTTTCATTTCAATGGTTTATGACCACACATGACCGATCTTTACCAATGGATCCATTCTTCATGGACCAAGGATTGTGAGGTTATTTTTTACTCCAAAGGCTTCTTTCGTGGTGTTTGTTGAATCATAAGACTACCAGAAATCTTTAACTAAAAGACCTTAGTTCTAGGGAAATGTGGCATTGTTCCTAGCCTCTTGGTTCCCAAATTTTGACCCTTCTATAATGGTCATTCCCAAGCTATGAATATGGGTCCAAATTCCTAATTTTCCTATTCACCTATGTCACTACTCAGTCTTTGATGGCATTGGAGACTCCCTGGGTTGCTTCCTTGAAACTAATCCTTCTCTTGGAAATCTTGTTGTTTACACCTATGGCATCATATATGTTGAAATCAATATCAGTAAAGGGATTTCAAAACAAATTAATCTAAAGATAAGAGATATTCACTAGACCCGGGCTCTGGACTATAAGAATATTGCATTCCACTATCACTTTTGTCATCAAATAGGTGATTTATAGAATTCATTCTCTCTGTTCAAATTGTTGAGAAGTGTAGCAAGAAAGGCTCAATTTGACTTAGTCTTGGTCAAATTGAGAAAATTTGAAATTTCCACATCAACGGATAACTTGGAGGCAATTAACTGAGGTGACATGGCTCTTGTCACTCAATTAGCTTAGTAAATTCAAGTTAGTGGCCTTGTAGTTTATTTTGCATGTGTTTATTGCTAATTTGTAGCAATCCAATTAAGTTATTTCTAATTGTACTCAGTTAAACTAGTTCTAATATTTAATAGAACTAGTTGGAGGTCAGTTGCGCAGTGGGACAACAATTTAACTCAAAGATCATCCAAAAATAGCTCATGCATGCAAGGAATTTGAATTATTCAACCGTGGTGGAGATTCCAAGGTAGTATAACATCAATTGTAGATTGGTTTTGAGTTTATAGGTGTTGCATGCAATTAGTGATCAATCCTTGGGAACTTCGCAATCAATTGGAGGAATATTCCAAAAAATAGGGGCCTAATTCCTCAAGATTTGCGTAAGGAGATAGGAGCTCAAGTGGAGGCAAAAATTGACTAAGTTTGTGTTAGAGATTTTCATTGATCATAGAGAGTAGTTATTCTTTTGGAGATTGAGCTCAGAGTTGGAGCCAACAATCATAATAGATTCTCTATTCATCTGATTAATGAAAGCAGGCTTAAGGGGTTTTTACCAGTTGGTTTCTGCTGGATACATCTGTGTACTTGTGTATGTGGTTGATGCATTTTTGTGAATGTTGTTCTAAGTTGTGAATTAAGTTCCACAGATCAGTAGATTATAATTGTGTATCTTGATTTATATTAAATTTCTTAAGTTGTTCCAATTCTATCACCATATTTATACATCATATCAGAGTAGGATTCACATTAGAACAATAATTTTGAAGTTGTTCCTTAGGAGGTTTAAATTTGAGGCTTTAATGTAGCAAGATTTCCTTAGAGTTGGGAGAATGGCCTTCAATGGACTAAGATTAGAGTATGCTTTGGAAGGCAGATCGAATTTCATTTCCTGGAAGGATCACACAGAGGCAGTGCTTGATGACAATGAATTTCTAGAATATTTCAAGGCAAACATTCGAAAACCAAGATCAATTGATTCCTAGAACCTAGCCCGATGGAAGAAAGATGTAGCCAAGGCAAGGGGAATAATCTTGGAGGGAATAAGAGACCACATTGTCTCAAATATCCATGGCAAGGAAACTCCTTTCTCAATGTGGAAGGCACTAACTGAGCTATTCGAGAATAGAAATGACCATAGAAAATTGGCCTTAAAGACAAACTTTGAAACATTAAGATGCACAAGAATGATACTAATCTGCAGTATCTCACTAGAACTACACAAGTACATGATGTGCTTGGATGGGTTGGTGTGAATGTTACAGAAGATGATCTGATGAGCCTAACTCTTTTAGGCCTTCCAAAATCTCAGAATAACTACAGGACTCTATGAATGAATGGGAAAAATATACTGAATTGGGAACAATTATGGTCTGATTTGGTACAAGAAGAAATTAGGCAAAATACCAGAGATGGAGGTTCATCCAAGGGAGAGGATCAAGAAAATTTTGCATTGGTTGGGAAGGACAAGAAGGGAAAAGGGAATAAATATCAAACTAAACTAGATTCTAGCCAAGGGGGCAAGGACAAAGACTTGTCCAAAAATAAAATGCTTCAATTTTCATGAATTCAAGCACTATGCTAAAATGCATCCACACAAAAATTATAGAAATAAGAACTCAGGAGGAGGAGTAGGTGAAGCATTGGCTTCATAGTTTGAGTTAGACATCACCTTGATCACATGCATGGCAACACTATGATGTGGAGTGTGTTGTACTTGGATTCAAGTGCCTCGTTCCACATGATAGGGTGTAGAGATTTTTTCAGTGACCTAGAGGAGAAATATCTCCAAATGCATATTGAGCTTGGGGATGAAATAAGGTATAGTGCTACCAGGATTGGTATAGTAACCTATAAGAGGGAGTTGAGACCCCGTCTTCGCCTCAAATATGTCATGTTTGTACTAGTACTAAAGAAGAACCTCATCTCTGTAGAAATTTTGGAATATCATTGCTATGGTGTTATTTTCCGTAAAGGGAAATCCTTTCTGAGACACATATCTACTGGGAAGGTGAAGTAGATCGAGGTTTGCATGAAGAATGTATATAAACTTGATGTGGAGTATTTTTTTGCATTAAGCAATAAGGAAGAGAAAGTGCAGAGTTGATATGTTAGTGAACTTTGACACAGAAGACTTGGTAATTTACACCATGGCGTCCTTAAAATTATGTAGAAAATAACCACTGGCCTCCCTAAAGTTTCACTTGAGCAACAATATGTCTGCAAGGGTTATACCTTAGGGAATTATGTAAAATCCACATTCCATGATTGAGACAACAAAGAACATGCAGTCTTGGAGAGAATACACTCTAATGTTTATGGATCCTTCTCGATAGCATCCACTACCATACATAAGTAATTTGTTATTTTTTATTAATGATTTCTCAAGAAAGTGTTGGATCTTCTTCATGTGGAAGAAGGATGAAACATTCTCAAAATTTGTAGAATTCAAGGCACTGGTTGAGAAAGAGATCGACAAGAAGGTGAAGGCTCCTAGGAGCAACAATGGAGGTGAGTATGTTTCTAATGACTTCAAGTAACTATGTGCCAAAGAAGGAATTCAAAGAGAACTGATATCTCCCCACAACCCACAACGGAATGGAGTAGCTAATAGGAAGAACCAAAGCATTGTGGGAGTTGCGAGAGATATGCTACATGACCAAGGCCTGCCACTGCATTTGGGTGCAAAGGCATGTAACACAATAGTCTACCTATAGAGCTAGAGTCCTCATCAAATTCTTGGTATGATTACACTAGAGGAGGCTTTCTCGAGGGGGAAGACAGATTTGTCTCATTTTAGAATTTTTGGAGCCTGTGTGTACTGCCATTACTCCAAAGTTTCAAGGAAGAAAATTGAGCCTACAGTAGAGTTGGTATATTTTATGGGTTAAACAGAAACTCCAAAAATTATCAGGTGTACATACCTTCCCTCAGAATGATAGCTGTGCAAAGGGATGTAAAGTTTGATGAGGAGAAAGCAATGGGATTCTCTCTTGAGAGGGAGCTTCAAATCCAACCAAAAGAGGATATTTTTATCTCTAAAGGAGGAGCCTCAAGAAGCTATAAAGAAGCCACAAATGGAGGAGTAGAGAGGAGGCAGAGTGGAGACATCCACTCAAGTAGAACCATCCAAAGATGGTAGAAATAGAACTAGGGAAGTTGATAAATTGGTGCAGGATGTGAGGGAGAATGTGGGTGCTCCTTCAAATTTGTGCAAGCAAAGGAGGCGACCTGAGAGGTAAACTAGATACATGGCTCTAATGACTGAGCTTGTAGAGACTGAGTCATCCTCTTTTGAGGAAGAAGTTGAGCAACTAGTTTGGGTTGATGAAATGGTGGAAGAATACGAATCCGTCATGAAGAGCAGTGTTTGGGAAGTGGTCCCAAGACTGGCAGATAAATCAATTGTGGGTTTAAGATGTATCTTCAAGGTTAAGCATGAAACTAACGGAAGCATAGAGAAGTACAAGGCCATATTTGTGGCCAAAGGATTCTCTAAAGTTGAGGGAATTGACTATGAGGAAATGGTTTCTCCTGTAGCAAGGTATTCATCTATTAGATGATTTCTTGCACTGGTTTTGCAGATGGGGTGGAAGATTCACCAAATGGATGTAAAAAAAACATTTATCAATGGTGTTATTAAGGAAGAAGTGTACAATGAGAAACCAGAAGGTTTTGAGACATTTGATAGACAGTCTCATGTGTGCAGACTCAGGCGAGCATTTTAGGGTCTCAAACAGGCACCCTGAGTTTGGTACACTTGGATTGTTAGTTATCTCACCAGATTGGCTTTCACCAAAAGTGAAGCGGATACAAAACTCTATCATATTTTGGTAGAAGGTAAATTTCTTGTCATTGTTTTATATTTTAATGATTTAACATTGACAGGTGATGAGAAACTGATCAACTCTTTCAAGTAGGACCATGCAAGGGAATTTGAGATGAAATACATGGGTTTCATGCACTACATCATTAAGTTGGAAGTATGGCAAGGTCACATTGAATTGTTTGTGTCTCAAGGAAAGTATGCCATTGAGATATTGTAGAGATTTCACATGGAGAGTTGTAAGCCCATGGAGACACCTCTAGCGACCAACTGGATGAAGGAGAATGCCACTTCAAGTGAAGAGGTTAATGCTACCATTTTCCATAATCTAGTGGGTTCACTGATTTATTTTCTAAAAACATGACTATATATGTGCTATGCAGTCAACCAGTTAAGCCAAGCTATGGTTAGGTTGACCAAATTGTATTCTAAGGTAGAAAAGCATGTTTTACAGTACCTTAGAGGCACTATCAAGTATGGATTATGGTACAGACGGATAGGGGGAGTGAAGTTGTGTGACTTCATAGATGCAAATTGGGTAGGGAGTCCATCTGACCAAAAGAGTACATCAAGTGGAATTTTCAGTGTTGGGTCCGCAACAATTTCTTGGTATAGTAAGAAGCAGAGGTATGTAGTGCTTAACTTGACAGAAGTTGAATAAATGGTTACAAGTCAAGTAGAATGTGAGGCGATCTAGATGAGAAATATACTTGTGGGATTGTTTGGTTAGGATATGGATCCAACTATGATCTATTGTGATAATTCGAGTTGCACTAAGCTCTATGAGAATCTGGTATTTCACGATCAATCAAAGCATATAGTTATATGGTATTATCGTTTATAGGATTGTGTGTAGAGGAGGATAATCTTGCTACTATACATTCTGACAAAGGAACAAGATGTTGACATCTTGACAAAGGCTTTGTAAAGAAGGAAGTTTGAATTTCATAGGTGAAGGATAGGGGTGGTTGATAATCGTTTCTTTCTAAGAGGGAGTGTTGAGAAGTGTAGCAAGAAAGGCTCAATTTAACTTACCTTGGTCAAATTGAGAAAATTCAAAATTTCCATATCAATAGAAAACTTGAAGGAAGTTAACTAAGGTGACATGGCTCTTATCACTCAGTTAGCTTAGTAAATTTGAGTTAGTAGGCTTAGAGTTAAATTTGCATGTGTTGATTTCTAATTTGTAGCAATCCAATTTAGTTATTTTTAGTTGTACTTAGTTAAAATATTTCTAACAATTAATAGAACTAGTTGGAGGTCAATTATGTAATGGGACAATAGTCTAATGTAGCAATCATCCAATTAATTGATCAATCAACCAAAAATAACTCAAGTATGTAAGGAATTTTAACTTCTTGGTTATGGTGGAGATTTCAAGGCAATATAGCATCATTTGTAGACTATTTTTGAGTGTACAGGTGTTGCTTGCAATCAATGATCAATCCTTGAGAATTGCACAATCAATTGGAGGAAAATTCCTAAAATTAGGGGCCTAATGTTAGATGATCCAAAAATAAATATTATCATAGGTTATTAAGTTAGAATAAAATAATTATTAATTTAAGATATTAAATTAATAATTATTAATCTAGAATATTTAATAAGATATGACTCTACAAATGTGTCATTTCTTAGGCTCTATTTTAGGAGAGTTGTTAGTAAGATTGTTTGAATAGCTTTTATTGTAAGTCGACACTTGTTATTGCATAAGTGATCCATAATTATAGGTAGTTAGGACATTGAGCTTATAAATAGCTCATTGCAAGAGTGTTTGGTTGTTTGGGTGTAAACTCTTACAAAATTCCGGATGTCATTGTTTTTTTTTATTAATAAAATTACGTGTATGAGGAAACTTTTGCCATTATTGTGGTATCGGAGCTCCAATAATGCTGCAACTGATGTGAGGAGGAAATTCCAGCTCTACAGGGACATGGAAAACTCCATTAATTTGGTCAGTTAATATTTGGTACCTAAATTTTGTTTTTTTTTACAATTTTTAAAAGCTTGAGCCAGATTGAAAACAATCATGTGAAACAAAAGGGAACAGATGACAGTGTCCTGCATATAAACTACTAGAAAGATTTACATAGTTTGACAATTAGATGATCCTAGCATACAACAGCATGCTGTCACATTTTGTAATAAAACCCAATATCATGAGGTAGAATCACAGTATATATAATTCGGCAAACATAATGTGTATCATAGGCATTGAAATGCCAAAAACAAATACTCATTAACTGTGTGTGGTTTATATATTTTTTTATCCTTTCCAGCATGATAAAATCTAGTAATTGTTTCATTGTTGTTTGCCGATTTCCAAGTATGTCCTGTAAATAGTGCTAGCTCAAGCTTGCAACTATGAGATATAGAGCTTGGGTTCATACCAAGTGCTCCACTTTAAAAACACTCCAATTGTAGCAGCAGTGGACAATTTTCACTCCAAAGACATTGTTTGGGCTGCAGGAATTCAATTGTAGATTTTCTACTATTTCCAAGAATTTGTCGATGGGCTTTTGTTGTTTTAAAGACTCCGGCATCATAGTAGATAGGACCTTTTCTGGACATCACCGCGGGCCTATCAGAGGATTTGCTTCAAGGATTTGGATATTTTCACTGATTGTGGAGCCAAAAATCGGATTTGTATCCTGGATCTTCGCTAGTCAAACCCCGTTATCTTCCCCCTCATTTGACGACTTCTCCACGGATGTCACGACGGCTGTGAAACTATTGAGTTCAGATGCTTTGTCTCTAAAAAGCGGTTCCACGTTAACTGCCTCAGATTTTTCTAGTTGATCTTCTGACAGAGGAACGACCTGCTTTTCGTGCGACTCAGGGCACTCGCTTACGACATTCTTCGGCAGATCTGAAGAACTTCCCAGGCATTCAATTGACGAAGGACCGAGAACACTGGGGTTCGAATCCCTCTTAGAAAGTTCATCACGCAGCTCCTGGATCTTAAATTTCTTCTATTCTGGTGTGACCTTTGATGAATTTTTAGTCATCGTCATTACCAGAAACCAAAGAATTATGTAATAGACCACGAAGAGCAAATCTGGGAGAATCTGCCAAGATGTTAGTAGATTTGTCAAATCTAGTGTTTTGGTGCAAAGCAAAGAAATATCCCTGATGAATGCAGCAATAGAAATCATTGTTTCAACAACAAGAAATTGGACTCCACGCTGCCAGTCTCACACTTGCAACTCATTTACTTTTTAATGCAGGTTTTAAAGACTTTCATAAAGTTTTAATGGAGAGATAAAGTTTTTTTCTTTGGTTTATAATATGTAATATTTTTGGAGAAATAAGGTGTGAGCAGGTGTAAGGTTTATTTATAAATATTTGGGATATTACATTTTGTAGATTTGTGGAGTAATAAGGATATTTTATTTGTAATTTGTTTTTGGAGAGATAAGTGTGGCATTGAAACTCAAAATAATTTTACTTTGAGGGGGGTTATTTCTTTTTTACTAGGATTTGCAAGAGCATTGTAAAAGTCAAATTTCAAAAGTTACCTTGTAAATTTTTGATAAATTGACTAGAGCCAAGTGCAAAGCTCAGTCATTTTTCTTCTGTTTCAACGAATATACGAGGGTCAAGGCCAAGCCCTGATAGATCATTTTTCTGTAGCGTGTTGCGTGTTGTGTTGCCCATCTTGATATTTTTTTCTGAGCCTGATTCTTGGTGCAAAGCTTCAACACTACAATGTCAAAGTTGATTAATTTGTTTTCTCATTCCGACAAACTTGAAGGCAAAAAATATTACAAAACATGGGAACGCCTCATCGAAAGCATTCTCATTTATAATGAATTGTGGCAAGGTATATGTGATGGTGATATTAAGCCAAATAAACCCACAGATGCAGCTACACTAGCAAAATGGAAGTTAAGAATGTCAAAGCATTAGCTCTCATTAAATCTTTTGCCAACGATGAAATGTATGTCCATATAGAAAATGCTACAGATGCATGGTCTACTTTGAGAACTTTTAAAGAATTCTTTGATACTCAGCGTGAATCAAAGAAAGTTGATCTACAATTAAAATTGTTGCAACAAAAATTGACTGAAGGAGGTGATGTTTCTGGATATATCTCAAGGCTTAAGAATATTAGGCAAGAAATCATTAATGTTGGTTTTCCAGCTGTAGATGATAGTTTTATGGTCACAATTTTAATTGCTGGACTTCCTTCTTCCTACACACATTTTTTGGAGACTCTACAATTAACTGGTAAGTTAAAAAAACTAAAGTTTGATGAGCTCTGTGAAATGTTGACCCAACATGATAAAACCTTTGGGAAGAAAAGGAAAGTTGGTGAAGATGTCTTTTTCACAGAGGCCACCACTAGTAAATAATCGACTGATAATTCTAGAAATAGAGGAAGAGGGATTTTCAATCAGAATCAAGTAGCACATAACGTACAAAGTCGAGGTTGAAGCCAAAGCAGAGGAAACAACTTTAACAGTAGCAACAATTCAGACAGGAGTAATTTTCAAGGTAGAGGAAACAATCATGGAAGAGGCAATTTTCAAGGAAGAGGAAATAATAGTCAAGGTAGAGGACAAAATCAAAGCAAAAGTCAAAGTAGAGGCAGAGGACAATCTTCAGGAAGAGGAAGAGACTTAAGTCAAATTGTGTGTCGAAGATGTAACAAAATTGGACATTATGCTGAAGATTGTTGAACTTCTCTTAATAAAATTCCCAAGTTTCATTAGCACTCAGCACAATTTGCAAATGATGAAGATGATGATAACTCAGAATATGTTTTTAATTCTTCGCCGACATTACAACTTTCATCCCATCTTAGAAGTGATTATGAAGATTCTTGGATCTTGGATTCAGGGGCAACTCAGCACATGACTTGTCGACGTGATTTTTTTTGGAATTTTCAATATTGCAAACTTAATTCCATTTTTCTTGCAGATGATACAAAACATACTCCTTATGGAAAATGAGTAGTTAAAGTTTTTCTCCCTAGCATTGGAGGAAAAATTATTTCGAATGTATGTTATGTACCAACCTTTAAGAAAAAATTGTTATCTTTAGGACATCAGGTAATTGTGGAAGATGGCCTAGTTAAGATTAATTCAATCAAACAGAGCTTGAAAACTGTGATGATAGGTCATGAAGATGGAAAACTGTTAAGGATGACATGAACAATTATTCCAAGGCATTCTGATTTTGTAGGGGCAGTGACTACAGGAATTTCACCTATAAGATTATGGCATGTAAGATATGGACATTTAAATTTTGATAGTCTTTCTTAGTTGTATAAACAAGGGATGGTTAAAGGACTTCCCACTTTCAAAAAGGACAATGCAAAATGTGAAGCTTGCATTTATGGAAAACAAAGTCGAAAAATCTTTCCAACAAGTTCATGGTGCGCAAACAGGCTGCTGCAACTAGTTCACAGTGATGTCTGTGGACCACTACAAACTTCATTTGGTGGATGAAAATATTTGTTACTATTCATTGATTATTTTAGTAGAATGACTTGGGTTTATTTCTTAAAGAAAAAGTCAGAAGCATTTGAAATGTTTAAAAATTTTTGCCAACTTGTTGAAAATGAAGTCAAAGAAAAGATAGGTACTCTCAGGACAGATAATGGGGGAGAATTCACTTCAAATGAATTCAAAACTTATTGCAGTGATAATGACATAAGAAGACATCTTACAAATGTTTACACTCCACAGCAAAATGGAGTAGTAGAAAGAATGAATAATACCTTGTTAGGAATGGCAAGATCTATGTTAACTTGTAAAAGGTTAAGTCCAACATATTGGGCAAAAGAAATTCATATAGATATCTACTTAAGAAATAGATCTCCAAATGCTTCTATAGATAGAATCACACCTTATGAAGCTTGGTTTGGTTTCAAACCTCGAGTTAAACATCTTAGAGTTTTTGGATCAGTGTGTTATGCCTTAGTTCTGAAAGAAAAATGAACTAAGCTTGACTCAAGAAGTTTGAAATGCACAATGATAGGCTATTCTGACGAGAAGAAAGGGTACCATCTTTTGACCAATGGAAAATTTATTGTGAGCAGGGATGTAATTTTTTATGAAACAAAGTAAGAGTGTTGAAGAAATCGAAAGTCTTCTTCAAAAGTTAGAAACTAATGGCAGTAAAAGAAAAGGAAATACGCAAATTCAACCAAATTCACCAAATTGGTATGAACTTGATTTTCCTTCCTCTGAAGATGATTCGTCCAGTCCATGTACTTTAACAACACCATCTGGATCTTCTAGCAGTTCATCTGCATCTCCAATCTACAATAGTTCTTCTAACAGTGATTCTCCACCTCCAAAATCTCCAACTGATCGACGAACATCAGTTTATATTAATCCTCTTTACAATGATGGTGACTTTTCAGAATCTCAAACAAGTGAGCATCAACCACCAAAATGGGCAGTTCAATTTTTGAAAGATGTAAATCCTGATGAGAAAAATAAAATAGGCACAATAAAGTCACACAAAAGTGAAGGAAATTTTTCCCTGATAGCACATGATTTTACTGAACCTTCCACATATAACAAAACAATAAAACATAAATAATGGAAACATGCTATGATTGAAGAATATCAAGCAGTAATTGATAACAACACTTCAAAATTTGTTGATTGTCCTCAAAATGTTAAACCCATAGGATGCAAATGGGTTTACAGAATTAAGTACAACTAAAAGGGCGAACTTGAAAAGTATAAAGAAAGACTTGTCGCTAAAGTTTTTGCATGGCAGGAAGGCATTGATAATGAGGAAAATTTTGCATTAGCCGCTCAGAAAGGATGGAAAGTTCATCAAATGGATGTGAAAAGTGATTTTCTCAACGGGGATTTATAGGAAGAAGTGTATATGACACAACCACCAGGTTTTGAAATTGAAGGGCAAGAACATAAAGTCTTCAAATTGATCAAGGCTTTATATGGGTTAAAACAAGCTCCCCGAGCTTGGTATGCAAAAATGGATGAATATCTTAGGAAAGTTGGTTTTCACTGAAGTGAATCTGATGATACTTTGTATGTACGACAACAGGGCAAATATGTGGTGATTCTTGTTATGTATGTACATGATTTGATCATTACTGGAAATAATGATGATCATATTACACAGGTGAAAACAAGGTTACATGCAGGTTTTAAGATGACAGATTTGGGATTAATTCACTACTATCTTGGAGTTGAAGTCTTCCAATGTCCACATCATATTTTCATTTCTCAGAGTAAGTATGCAGTAGAGGTTCTTCAGTGATTTGGAATGTAGGATTGCAAGCCTGTTCTTACCCCCATGGAGAAAAACTTGAAACTTTCAAAATTTGAAAGGGGGGGGGGGGGGGGTTTGGAGGAGGTGGACAACACTACTTATAGATAGTTTATTGGCATTGATTTATTTAAAAAACACTCGCCCTGATCTATCTTATGTAATCAATATTATTTCATGGTTTATGCAGGAACCATGAGACAACCACTAGAAGGTAGCCAAAAGAGTTCTTCGATATATCCAAGGAACAAAAGATTTTGGTCTTCTTTATACAAAGACTAAAAAATTCATACTTGGTGGATATTCAGATGCCGATTTTGCTGGAAGAATTGATGATCGAGCATCAACATCAGGTTATTTAATGAATAGGGGTTAGTAATAGTATCTTGGAGTTGTAAGAAACAAGCTACAATGGCCACTTCTTCAACAAAAGCAGAGTACATTTCAGCATGGGAAGCAGCATGTGAAATTGTTTGGTTGTGCAAAATTTTGCAGGACTTGGGCATTTCTTAGGCAAAGGCTACATCATTATTCAATGACAGCTAGTCAGGCATCAAACTTCCGAGAACCCAGTTTTTCATTCAAAGACAAAGCATGTGGACACCAAGTATCATCATATCAGATCTCTCATTGCCAAAGATGTCCTCAAGCCAATTTATTATTCTTTAGAAGATCAGATCTCTGATATTTTCATGAAACCACTTGGCAGAATAAAATTTACTAAGTTCAAGGATGAACTTGGTATCTGTTGTAATGTATCTTTGGATCATAGGGGGGAATGTTAAATAATCCAAAAATAAATATTATCATAAGTTAGAATAAAATAATTATTAATTTAAGATATTAAATTAATAATTATTAATCTAGAATATTTAATTATCTAATGGAGACATTTAGAATTAGTATATTGTTGTAAAATATATGACTCTACAAATGTGTCGTATCTTATTTTAAGAGAGTTAGTAAGATTGTTTGAATAGATTTTATTATAAGTGGACACTTGTTATTGCATATGTGATCCATAATTAGAGGTAGTTAGGAAATTGAGCTTATAAATAGCTCATTGCAAGAGTGTTTGGTTGTTTGGGTGTAAACTCTTGCAAAATTCCAGATGTAATTGTTTTTTCTGATTAATAAAATTACGTGTCTAAGGACACTTCTGCCATTACCTAACTCCTCAAGATTTGTGCAAGGAAATAGGTTCTCATGTGGAGGCATAAATTGACTAAGTTTGGGTCAGAGATTTTCATTGAGCCAAGAGAACAATTATTCTTTTGTAGGTTGAGCTTGAAGTTGGAGCCAACAATTGTAATAGATTCTCTATTCATTTGATTAATGAAAGCAGGTGTAAGGGGTTTTTTCTAGTTGGTTTCCCCTAGATACATCTATGTACATGTGTATGTTATTGATGTGTTTTTGTGAATATTGTTGTAAATTATGAATTAATTTCCATAGATCGATAAAGAAGAATTGTGTCCCTTGATTTAGATTAAATTTCTTGAGCAGTTGCACTTATGTCACCATATTTCTACGTAAAACTCACTAGAATTGGAACATTTGAAATTCCAAAATTAAAATTTGGATGCCTTGTCCCCCACCTCCTATGGAGGATGAGGCATCCTCTATTTTCTACAAGGAGGATGAAGGAACTGATGATGAAATGCATTTTGTGGACAAATTTCAAGTTCAGATACTCAAAAGTCTCACAAGAATCTTGTTATGCACCAAGGCCCTTCGACAATCATGGAGTGAGTGAATAACAAGGCTTCTTCGTGCACATTGAAGCAGGCTCATGAGTTGGAGTCTTAAGACTTTAACTAGAATTATCCTTCAACACCCAATGATAATCTTCATATCGCTTTGATAAAACCGCCTTTAGAAAGTTGGATCAAGGTTTCGGAAAAGAAAGGAAAGAAAGGTTGATTTGAGGACCTACCCTAATTTCGACGATTCTCTCTTGTAATTTTTTCTTTTGTTCCTTTGTGTATCCTTTTCTATTCTCGGTCTCATGCATCTCAACTATGTTCATGTTGGTAGCTAGCACACTTAGCCAAAAGAAGAGGCATGATTATGTATGATGTAATTCATTTATGATTGAGAAATAGAAAATATTTTAAACTTAAAAAAATAAAGTAAAAAAAGTAATAAATAAATATAGTGTTCTCCTTTTTTTCCAACCCTTCCTCCCTCACCTTTTATTAGTTTATATTCAAAATATTTAATTATCAAAATTATTATTAAACTAGCCTTATTAATACTGGCCTAGATCCTTCTTAACTCTAGATATATCAAGTGTCGAAAGGGATTGAATATCTCAAGATGAAAACCTCTTTTTTGAGTGTAAAAATTGAGAAAGGTTTTCACCTTGAGAGATTTGATTCCTTTCAGTACTTGATAGATCCAAAGTTAAGATGGATCTAGGTGTTGAAATTGTAACTAGGTTTTCTCTTCATAATTATGATCTTGTAAAGAGTAAAATGTAACTTATTTGAGTCAAAAGAAAAACTATTTTTATCATGACCCATTTGGACATTTAAAAGAAGAATAAAATGAATTTTTAAAAGTATGATTTTATCTCTCCAAGTCGACCCTCCAAAATTCAAGCTGGCTCATCTTTTAGAGGCACGTTTTCAGATGAGGAAAAAACTATATATTGGCATCATTACTCCATAATTTGGCAACCCATTTTCACTCCATCTGGGGTAATAAAATTCATAGATGTCTGAGAAACTATTATTCTATGAAATGTGAGCTACCTAAGAAATATTCCTCTGTGATAAAGGACAAGTCTTTCTATGGCACCAAGATGAGGACTGAGGTTGGAATACATGCAAAATTTTGGCATATTTGAGGCAGAATAAAGGACACTCCTGAAATAATTCATATACCATTCCTAAAGTAGAATAAAGAGGCATTTTTTATGATGTTTCTGAGGTATTACTACAAGGTAAGCAAAATTTCTGAGGCAGTGTTAAGGATAGATATATGGCATATCCTGGATAAACTTCTAGCAGATTTCTTATCATTGTTGAAGGTTATTGTTGTTCATGGAGGACTGACTTGGAACTTGGAAAATTGGTCTACTGTTTAGGTTAGATGTGACTTGTGTTTTTCTTATTTACAAAGATTCTATAGGGAAATGATTGCTAGGTTTTCCCCTTGTGTATTTTTCCCTAGCTGCTAGCCTGATTTCTAGTATATCTTGTCTCTTTATGCATATGGATCTCTACTTGCATATTTAAATGTATAATTTCTTGATGACATAACTAAATGGATGG